>JANHFL010004134.1:3711-13854 GCA_032468155.1 Oxyrhabdium leporinum
GAAAACAGCAAACAGCCTGTTTCAGCTTCAGCACAGCCTGATTAGCACAAGCAGCTGATTGTCAATTGGATCAGCCTCCCGGCAATCACCTGTTTCAGGCTGCAGGGATCACCATCACCTATTACCACCTCCGTGAGCCCCATTTTTGGTCTCCACACCCCATTTTCAGCCTCCACGTGCCCCGTTTTCAGTCTTTGCATGCCCCATTTTCTCCCTATTCTGATCCCTGCTGCCCAGAACAGAGATCGAAAACAGGGCATGGGAGTCTGAAAATGGGATGCAGAGGCCGAAAATGGGGTGCACAGAGGCGACAATAGGTGATGGTGATCCCTGCAACCTGAAACAGCTGATCACCGGGAGGCCAGTCGAACCAACAATCAGCTACTTGTGCTAATCAGGTTGTGCTAAAGCTGAAACAGGCTGTCTGCTGTTTACTGCAAGGAGGAAAATTGCTGGGAGGCAGAGGCAGATTTCCCCACCCCCCTTGTTTTCCTCCCCAAAAGCTATGTGTGTCTTATACTTTGGAGTGTCTTATACTCCGAAAAATATTGTATATAGGGAAATAAAGCAGATTAACTGTAATTTAGACAGAAAAAAAAAATAGTGTGATGCAATATCAGGAAGGAGTTTCTGACATGAACAAAGGTAGAGACTAAGGTAAGTCAATAAATTATTTCAGTAAATTATTGTTCATAAATTATTTCAGGCAAGCCAATTATTTTATTTGACACTGAATAGTGGAATTTTGCAGGAATTTAGACTGATAATCAGGCTGATAGTATGCAGTGGCATTGTTGATGGAGCAAAGGGGCAAGACCGAGGAAAACCAATATAAGTCTAACTCTTCTGTGTATGTGTTCTATCCTCACTACATGTTAGTCTGTGTGCAGCTCAACATGCAGCTAAACCTACCTATCCTCCAATAATACAGACCATGTGCATAGATCTGAATGTTTATTAAAAGAACAGGATATGGTGAAACTGGAGAAAATAGGAATACATACAACGAGAATCAAATACAAGATAGACAGTATTGAGTTACTGCTAAACATAAAAATTAAATGAAAGCAATCTAAATCTCACCAGCGATGCTCTGTGTGGGGGATGTGGGCTTGGCCTTGGATGACCATGTGCTACAGATTAAGATGGATTCTTCTTTATGCCTCTGCTTTCTCCAAATGCTAAAGGAAATGGAATCTGGCTTCCCAGTGTGCACTTGTTTTGAGAGTGTGAGCTGATGGTTAAAGTGGTTGGGCCAGCTTCAAACAATATAATTGGTATTTGTCTCTCCAGTCACTTGATGGGGCTAGAGAGTAACAACAGTATATAAAAGTTATATGCTGGGGCATGACAGTATGCATTGCATACTTGCCCCAAGGAAGCAAAGCTTGAGTTGCAAAAGTGCAGTACTTTTGTTATTCTGATATTTGGATGTAAGAGAGATTTCATTTAAATTCCCTAAAGTTTCAGAATTTGCTAATTGCTGCATTCTTGTAGTTCAGGACCAGAGTGACGTTGTAGGGAAAGAGGGGTGGGATTCAGACAGTTCGGACCGGTTGAGGCAAATCAGTAGCTCTGACCGATCAGCTGGCCAGCTGATAGCTCCAAAGATCAGCTGGGTCCGCCCACTGGCCCCTGTGCTTTTCTCTCCTTTATCCTCTCAGCTGATTTGCATGGCACAATGGATTGCCACACCTCAGCTGTAGCTACTGTGTTACTACATAGAAGGTAAGGTGATTGTTTTGAAGCTGAGCACGCATGTGAAGCAAGTGTTAGGTGCATGCACGCATGCACGTGATCACCGAACTGGTTGTGAAACTGGTTGAAACCCACCACTGGGAAAGAGGGCTTATTAAATGACATATAGTTTCAAATTTTCACTTAATTTGTAGTTGACTCAACTCTGGATTCTTAGAGGATTGAGACCAACTCGATGGATTTGGAATATTTAAGGGATCTGTTTGCATCTTTTCAATAATGGTGTTTTGTAGATGTTTTGGAAGGAGAGGAAGAGATCTTATCACAATAGTTCTTTGTGAAGTGGCTAGATTGGCCACAATATATACAAGTATATTTTGTGCTAGGCATTTAATATAAAAGTGTACTGTGTACCGTGTGATTTTTGCATCTCTGTATTAAAAACACATTTGATTAAATTGATTCTGTAATTATCATTGCATTATTTGTATTACCTAACTTTAATACAACTCAAAGGCTGTTTAATTATATATATAAAGCATAGTAGTATAGGTATTTTAAAGGTTTATCAATTTCTGATAACATCAAGTAAGCTGACATGGAAAAAAAAGGTATAAAAATATTGCCAATAATTCACATATGTAATAGTCAAAACATTTCAAATATCTAATTTCTCATTAGAACAAGGGAATACCACATTTCAAGGCATTCATGCCCCGGCAAATTATAGAAAATATGGTAGTTTAGAGCCTAGATAGGAAGAAGGAAAGAGGGAAAACAGTTTTTTAAGCAAGCTTTTTATAGTGATAGGCATGGGTGGAAAAGGTGAACTGAAATGTAGTTGACATCAATTCTTAGCTAAAATTGCTTTGCCTTTTTAAGCAAGTCACTCTTCTTTCACTCTTTGAAATAGGGTCATGCAGCCTTTTAAATGTTATACATTCAAAATAGTAGGAAAACCGCAGGAAAAAGTGAACAGAAGACATAATTTTTGTTTTATTTTAGCTTAAATAGGATCTGTCCATTTCCTTCAACAACACTCACACTATAACCCTTGATCTCCTATATATAGAAAGAAGATATAGAATATGAAATGTCTGCCTGTCTATCTATTGAAAACCAACCTTCAGCCAGCAAAAATTTCTCCAGCCACAAACCTGTCAGTTTGATGGTTGTACTAATCAAATCAATTATCTCTTTTGTAATGTCTCCGTTCTTGTACACTTACATGTGTTTCAAAAATAAAATGTACATTCATTTACATCCTAGCACTTTAAGGTAACCAATACCTTTCTTGCAACTGAAGTTGTACCATTCACAGATCTGAAAAGTATCTGTTCCTTTCTGTAATTATTGGAACTCTTGTGCACATGTACATTCACTTGAAGGGAAGGCATGTAGAACTGAAACAACATCAATGCCTTATCTCTCAATGCCATATCTAAAAATGGTTGCAAATAAAGATAATAATGGGAAAGTAGCATTTGGAGGAGATACACCTTGTGCTTTCCATCTCTACTTCAGTTTGCCCAGAAAATGATGAACAGCATTTTAAAAAGTTCTTTAAAATAAGGAGGTTTGCTATCTCAGGCAAAATTTCATCACTGAAAAGACTTTGAAAGTTTTATCCACTGACTGATAGGCATCTAATCAAGCACTAATCTTCAACCACAGAGTTTTTATAGAATTAAGGAAATTATTAAAAGACTAGCTATAATTTTCCAAGTGCATAATTCAGTTTTATTCAGCAGAGGATATAATATAAAATAATTCAGTCAACCTTTACCTCTTTCATTACAGCATTTTATTTTATTTATGTCAATAACAAAAAGTACTTTTGAGGAAGATAATGTAAACTATAGCAATTTTTTCTTTTCATATATATAGAAAAATCTGTTTTCCAAATTTATGGTTCCAAACATACCTTAACATTCTGAAATTAAGATTGTCTACTATTACCTCTTCAGTTTGCTTAACCCAATACAGGTAGTCTTCAAGATAAGTCTGTAATGGAGCCTGCCCATTACAGGCCTATGTCATAGCAGTCATTTGGTGAAATGTGTCATCTAACAAACTTGCCCCATCCTTGCTCTCCCCAATGAAACATAAACAAATGTACAGGTCATTACATGGAGTGTGGGGTGCCTCCTGGGTGAGAGAGAGAGAAAAAAAACATTGTAGTCCTAGTATAGGTACAGGTCTACCTATTCTGTCCTTCCTAAGTTATCCCCTATCCTAAGATGCCCCATACTCCAGTTCATACACCTTGGGTCCCAATAAGCCTTTTCCCACTCCCACTGTGTCTGTGAAGGCTTCCCTGGACATTTATCCAGATGCCTCTCTGGATGCCAGGCATATTCCAGACATGTTGGAGGGGGATGTAGATGAACATCTGGAGGTTTCCAGATCAGGAGCAGTGATGCCGGGCACAGTGGAGCAATTGCAAGAGGAGTGACTGGATGAGCAGCAGGCTGAACTAGGGGTAGGCGAGGTACAGTTGCAGCCAGGAAGCCCAGAGGCTTCAGGAGAAGAAGTTACGCAACTGCACTGGTCAGTAGAGATAAGGAAGAACTGCCTCCTACCCCTGATCCAAGAGTGTGTCCATCTGAGGGAAGAAGGCACAATGAGGTCAGTCAAGGCTTCCAGAGCACCGGAATTACTTTCTTCTTTCCATGGCATGATTCTGAAAGCAGTTGCCATTTTGTCCCACTCACAAAATGGCAGCTGCATTTGAGTTGCTGCCATGTGGCCTGGAAATAAACTACTTTGTTCTCCTGCCTTAATAAGGCATACACAGTGCTGCTGCACTGCACAGGTAGCAAAACAAGCAGTTTGTCTGGCGGCCTCCATTGTGTCTTCACCAGTGGTGAGTTTCAACTGGTTTCACAACCAGTTTGGTGACCCCACACGCAGGCGGGCGCAAACCTAACACACACTTCGCACACGTGCTCAGCTTCAAAACAACCAACTTACCTTCTATGTAGTAGCACAGTAGCTACAGCTGAGGCACAGCAATCCGCTCTGTCACGCGAATCATCTGAGAGGATAAAGGAGAGAAAAGCGCAAGGGCGAGTGGGCAGGCCCACCTGATCGTTGGAGCTACCAGCTGGCCAGCTGATTGATCATTGGAACTGATCCGAACCGGCTGAATCTCACCTCTGGTCTCCACCCACAAATGGGTAAGACAAAATGGTAACCCATTATTACTGTGAAACGGGGTCACATGTAGCTTTTGGAGGGTTTGTTATAATTTAACATGTTTGTTAAATGGCCTCTTGTACCTCAAGGATTACCTGTCTCCTTCCCTTTATTCTTACCATATGATACTGATGTCAGCAGAGTTTTATTATGTTCTAGTAACATCCATATTGTTCACCTGTCATTGATAGCAATTATTATGATTATTGTTATGTCAAAGGACCTACAAAGGAGACTAATAATAGTGAAATGAAAGAGAAATTATATATAAATCTCCAGAGGCAGCAGATTATAAATCCAAACTGCGACTACCAATCAGTCATACCAATGGCAGAAGACCACAGGATATTTTTATGAGCTTCACTGAGTTTCATGTTCAGTACCTTGAATTTGATTTACCGTGTCTCAAAGTCCCCAAGATTTTAGAGATCAAGATTAAAACTAAAATCTGAGCCAGAAGCAAACTACAGTTGTACTATGCAACATAAATTCTAAATTTGATTTTCTTGCCTATGCAATTCTGGTACTGCTGTATGCAACATCCATGAATTGCCAGCTGATCCTTTATCACAAACCAAATACAGTGCACATGGTGTTAATATATCTACTTTCACTATTAATCTGATGTTTATTGGATCATCTACATTATTTACATTCATACTATAATTCAGACATCAGTTATTAAGAAAGTAGTTAGGTAAATTGTCACCAGAGAATATGATTGTGCAATCATATTATTACTTTTCAATAGTAATAATAACTATAAAACATGACATGTACCAGCAAAGATAACAAACTTAGGTATGATACAACCATTTAAGAATGGCAGAAACGTCTGAAATATGTAGAATGATGTTATACATTAATGATATAACCTTAAATCCTAAAACAAATATATTTTGAATGCAGCATTTGCATGCGTATGAAATTCTTTTGTTTCTGGTTTCATGATCTAAGCATGTGCCTCAAGGCCTGATCCAGCAACATCAATAAAAAACTTGAATTTGATTTTCTACCTTACAGAAGTGTTTCTAAGGATATACTTCTGGGATATGCTTATAATGAAAATAAATGAAAGAAAATTGTCATTTACACTTGTCTTTCCATGATTATATAAAATTAACAGCAAGGGCTCTGCATAAATATAAATATTTTAGAAGCATATACAGTACTTTTGACAAAATAGCATACTGAACCATTTCAGCTAAAATTCAAATAGCCAAAAATATCTCAAGAATATGTTTGACATTTATTGAACTGTATGATTATCTTAATTTTTTACTTACTCGAGGCTTGTTTTCCATGTGTATATCCAAAGCTAATATAAGTTTTTGAGGCTATCCTACTCTGGTCTGCAAACCGTAAACTGAACAGAAATCATCCTGGACTATAAACAGGATTTATAGCCTTATTGAACAAACTTTGTCAAAATAAAGTTAACAAAAAAATTTTTTTAACTTCTTATACTTATTGACTTCCATAGTGGGTGCATTAGGTGCTCTGGATCCATTCTGTTAAAACAATTAAGGTTTTACATATGTGTAGGTATTGTTTTCCACAGGTTATTTTTCTGAGCTGGAAACAAATGGATCTTAGTGAAATGAAGAATGATCTGAGATTAGATTATTAAACAAACACTTATCTGAATATAAATGAGATCATATTCTGATAGGCACTGCAGACCTTGGATCAGATTCTAATTTTAAAGTTCTCTTATTCCCACTGATGGATTTTCACAACTCCTACGATATAGAAACATTATTACAGAATTAATGTAGTATTAATTTGTCCTTCAGTTTATCTCCATTTTTTTATATTGCCTGAATCTTTTACTTCATTAATTGTAATAGCTAAAATGTCCATTATCTGAAATGTCTGATATAATTCATATTCCCCAATAGCCTAAATATCATCCCACCAATATATAATGAAAAGTGGCAATCCTGTATTATCTTTCCTTTGTCATGATTCCTTATTATAAAACAAATACTAATAGCGTAATAAAATATACAGATTGCTAGACACGATCTGTAGGACAATTACCTTACATTAAAAAAAAAACAAGCCTCTTGTAATAAACCAGATACTAAAGCATGTTAATTGGGCTATAGATATAAGCCAAGTCATTTGATTCCTTCTTATATTAAATTGGATGGCAGCATCCGGACTTCTTAAAAATTTCATATTTGATTATCTTCTGATCTATGACAGATCTTCACACCAGTTTATATAGCACTCATTTATGATTTCCCTTCTCATTAATTTTACCAGCTAAAGAAATCTTCTAAGAAGTAAAAACCTGCAAGTTCCTCCATTTGTTGCAACAATAAGGAATTGACAATGGTCTGCAATGATACAAAACAAATTTAACATAGGAGGGGGAAAAAGAAAAACTAGTATTATTAAAAAAAGAAATGTATTGATTTTATTTACACATCTTAGAAAGTCAGACATAAATAAGGCAAGAGTTATACTGAATGTGGTATTGCAGGAGTTGTGTCTAAAAATACTAAAACTAACAGTAAGCATTGACTCAGGTGAACAGGTATTCCTTCCATGGCAAAGTAGTACATGAATTCAGGACCTAGGCTGGAAGGAAGCAAAGTGCTCCATCTCAATTGGACAAGAAAGTCAAGATGGCAAAATTGAAAAAGAAAAAAAAAAGCAAATCAAAACTCTGCTTTCAAACTTCAACAGGAAATTATGCAGGAAGATCATTTTTGCAATGGGAGGATTGCATAAAGATTGGCATTGTCATTCGTTCTCAAAAACATTTGCACTCTGGTGATGGGGCAGCCAGGGCAGAGAAGCCCAAAGGCACCAAAGCAAACTACATTATAAAGATGCCTTAGAAATGAGTTGATGCCCGCTGACGTTCATGTAATTTGCAAAATCAAAGTGTTTCAAGGAGATGTTAAACGGTAGATGTAGACGATATAGATATAGATGATGTGGATGTGGATGTGGATGTGGAGGGAGGGAGGGAGAGAGAGAGGGAGGGGGAAGGAGAGAGAGAGAGAGAGAGAGACAGAGAGAGACAGAGAGAGACAGAGAGAGAGAGAGAGAGAGAGAGAGAGAGAGAGAGAGAGAGAGAGAGAGAGAGAGAGAGAGAGAATTTTTTTTAATCTCCCAGTCTAGCCTACACCAATGGATGTTCTAGATGTTTCCCATACAAGTTCTAACTAGGACCAACTTGCTTAATTTTCTAAATCAGCCAACATGAACTAGCAGGGCAACCGATATTATACCTTGGTTTAATGTGTGAATCTAGGCAATATTCATATCCATTTCCATGGCCAAGTATCATAATGTGATCTTACCACGTAATTTCATAGTTCCATTCAAATGCATTTAAACAATACAGTCCTAAACCCCACTGTTTTCAATAAGACTCAGTGATGGATATAATTGCAGCCTAAAACTTTAGTGATCAATGTAAACACAAAGTTCTCTTTTTACTGCAGTTCCTTACAGCATTCATTCTACATGAATGACACAATATTAAAAAAAATCCATAGTATTGATTCCTCATCTTCTATTTTGCTTACTTACCCTGCTAAAGAAATATTAATAGAACTATTGTAATTATTAGTTGCTAACCATAATCAGTCTAATCCAGAAAATTGTTTCCTTTCAAATGCTGTATTAAATTATTCATCCTACAGGCACAACTACCCTGCTAAAAAAAATGTTGTTGGATAAAAGCTAAACTATGTATGACCCGAGTGATAATCACATTATGAAAATGAAAGGCCTCGAGGGTCAGACAAAGGCTATTTCTCTGTCTTTGAAGCAGAATATATATTTATCGGTTTGTACATATGCCTCATAGTAATAATTGCCTATGCCTTCAGGCAGACGACCTTGTAATTTAATCTTAACTTTAAGGAGTACTATATCCCTGTAGTTGCCATTTTTGATCATTATAGACAGTTTCAAAAATCTGACTTAATGGTGTGTCTTCAAAATACCCTCAAGCAATATTTTAAAAGCTTTTGAACATAAAAAGGAGGCAGGTCAGTTCTTTAGATAACATTAAGAATCAAGCAGGATTTCTGATACCATTAGCACAGTTCTAACTTTTCCAGTTCAGTAATAAATGTCCCACCCTTAACCTGACCAAAGGCTTATCCTCATGCAGCACAAACACATTTCACTAAGTGATGGGGCATTGCATTGTCTCGCACAAAATGAGACAATAAGCTAGAGAGACAGAGTGAGTTACAGGAACAGAGCAAGAAAATGACTGAAAAATTGACAGAAATTCTGAAAGAATTCCCTGGCCCTCACTTCATAATATACTCCTTCTACAACTGACAAGTCACAGATACAAAGGATAGTGTGAGAAGAAGAATCTGGTCTGGTTATAATCTGGGAGAAAGGCACTGGAAATAAAATGGAGGCTGACTGCAAGGAAAGAAGGTTTATTTGGTTTTCAGAAACTTCAGTGACAGCAGCTATGTTTCGGGGGTGGCTGACCAAATGGCTGAGTGAGTGGATGGATCTTTATAGCTTTCTGGGGTTTTGTGTTTGAGATGCTCCAGGGGATTGTGCAATGTAGTCAGCCTTGTATCTTTTACTATTTCAATGGTGATGGGTTAATTCTATTATGTCTATTAGGTCATGTCCTGTCTTTAGAATTTGGATGTGGGAATTAAGCTGTGGGAGCTGTGGCTGAAGGCGTTTTGTTTATGAATAGATTGGCCCAGTCTTTCTTAATAGGCACAAAATATCCATCTCTAAAGATTTGGGGCTTCTGCTTGAGGCTATTAAGAAAGACTGGGGCTGCTTTCTGCCTTTGTTAAGATTTTTTTCTCCATTTCTCCTTTGGGAAATATAACACTCTACCTCTTTTAATATTCCCCAACATATTTCATTCTCCGGAGTGGGGGGGACTTCCCACAATAGTTATCAGACAAAGCAGGATGGAAGTTACATGCTCTGATAAGAAATCTACATGCTTGTTAGAACAACAAATCTCTATCAGGCCTTTCAGGCCTGAAAACACTATGTAGAAATAGATACATCTACAGTTATTGATAAGACTTAAAAGTAGGCATAAAATAGCTATTTGTAGAGAAATGGAATACAGAATAACAGAGTTGGAAAGTACCTTAATGTCAGCCTTTGAAGCCATGAATTCGGGCCTCTGCAGGCTGCCACATAATTGCAGATGAGAAATAGAGAGGGAGTACTTTCTCATACAGTTAGTAGTGTTGTAGTCAAAACATTATTATTCTAAGAATG
>JANHFL010004134.1:55463-68880 GCA_032468155.1 Oxyrhabdium leporinum
CCGCTCGCTGGCCTGGCTGCCCCGCGTGGGCTCGCGCCTCTCCGGTCGGGCGGGGCGCCGAACTTGTGTAACTCCTAGGCCGGCCGACCCCAAATCCTGCAAACCGGGCATTTAGGGCCGATTGCACCGCGCCCAGGACGGGGCTGCGTGTCGCGGGGGCGGGATCCCCCTCCAGCCAACGCAGGGAGTCCCGGGGCAGAGGGCAGGCCTTAAACGGGGGCTTTGGGTCCCCCTTGAGAAGTTGAGGGGGGGGGTCGGTGAGAGACCGAAGGAGATTTTTCTCTGGGGTTTTCTCTGGGGTTTGATGTCTGCCTAACGGCTTCCATGGCTCGAAAAAGTCCAAAATGCTCTACTGTAGTTGGTGACAGCAGCGGAAAAATTGTAGGAATGTGCACTTGTGGTAGACGACGGATTCCCCCCCCCCTCTCGTTGCTTGTGGGGTTGGAGGAGGAGATGTGTTGTGGAGGACTAGCTTTTTGCTCCTTGGCCCTGAGGACTAGAAACTTTCACACCTGGAAGCGTTTGGAAACTTTAATTTTGCCTTTTAGTCGTCTTGTTAACCATTTTGTCATTAATATCGTATATAAGTGGCAATAATTTGCCAGTAAATGTAGTAGTTTAAAACTTTGGGGGGGGACGACTGTTTTTTTGTGTTTGGTTTTTTGCAAGGGATGGGAAATTAATATTGTAATGTATTAATTAGTACTTAGCTAGGCGGGATAATATGTGTGCATTAGTGTGTTTTTTTTAAATGCAATCTTTAATGTCTTGTTTTGCGTTTGTTTTATTTTTGTGGGGGAGTTATGGCTTTAAGTGTTGGAGAAGACAACACCTTAGGAATATAACAGCAGAGCTGCTGTTGGTGAGAAGTCCACTCCAGCCCAGACCTGGTTGTGGTCTTCCTGGCCTAGTGAGAAGGACGGAGTTGGGCGAGGGGCCAGTGTGCCAAGTGACCAGTCTTCACGTCCAGTGTGCCAAGTGTGCCCCTCGGTGCCAATATCGGGCAGGGCAGAGCTCTGACTTTGCAGCCTCTTTTCTAAGAGGGACCGTGGGCAGCGGCTGGTCTCTTCAAGGCTGCAGCTTCCCATCCGAAGAAAGACCCACCCCGGCTGCCTCTCATAATCCAGCAGAACCCCCAAAGGCCTCTTGGAAAAGGGACTTCGGGGGACAGATGTTCTAGGTGAGGAGAGGGTCCTCCGTGGGGTTGGCTGCGGAGTTCTTCCTGATGGGGTCTGTGGCTTTCCAGTGACCGATCTACAGGGGTTGGGCAATTATGGCCTCTTTATGACCTGTGGACTTCCAACTCCCAGAATTCCATAGCTGGCTCGGGAATTCTGGGAGTTGAAGTCCACAGGTTGTAAAGGGGCCATAGTTGCCCAGTCCTGGTCTGCACCAATGTGGGTCAGGAGAACACAGCTAAATAACCCCAAAACTGTTGTGTAGAACACAGAACCCGCCCCCCCAAAAACATGGAACATCCCGTTGAGGACATGTGCAGAAGAGATAAAATTAGATTTCCAGTTTAGATTCTAACATTCCTGACCTTAAATAACCTCCTGAATTGGGCTTCCCACGTGCCAATCTGATTCTCTAGCAGGCTTGGCAGCTCTAGTTTTGTCTGCTTACTCACAAACAAGCTCTGATTGTTGAATGAAGTGCAGGTTACCTCTGCATGCTGTGTGTTCAGCTGAACCTTCACGGCTTCTGCCCAGGTCATTTCCACATTTCTTGCAAAGGTTCCTGAGAAATGGACGTTGGCTAGTGAGAAGTGGACTAACGGGAAGTGTGCAAATAAATCCATCCCAGGAGGCAACTCTCCTCCTGCTACTCCCATCTTGCCTGGAGATCTCTGGTGTTTGTGGTGCTGGGTGTGGCTGTGTTCCTTCGGCACCTGTAATTAATCATTCTGCAATGTTAGAGGTGTGCCAATACTCTGTTCCCTCCTGGCTGGGCCATGACACATGGACTTTGGTATGCGTCTGCCAAGGCTGACTTTGATTTGACGCCGTACTACGGCACTCACCTGGATGGCTAGAGCTCAAGGCTCCGTTAAATTTCATTTCTGTCTGCTAAAATGGATGAATGTGTCCCGTGCTCAGTCAGCCATACTTCTACAAAAATGTGTCTTGTAATTTTCCATTGGGGGGGGAGGGAATCACTGACTTTTATGCCTATGAGTAATCCTCAATTTACAACTGATGGGTTAGGATACAGAATAAGAGAGTGGGAAGGAACCTTGGAGGTCTTCTAGTCCAACCCGCTGCTCAGGCAGGTTATAATGCCACAGAAAGGTGCTCCCTGGCCTGTAAAACAATTCCAGCTGTTGTAAAATGTTGATTTTCCCCTCCCCTGTGGTCACATGACCACATTTTGGGTGCTTGAGGACCCTTTGCATTTACAGTCCTGGTCACCTGACCATGATTTCTGCCCCCCCCCCCAAAAAAAAGATTCTTGGGAAAGTGGATTTGGCATTGCAACCCTTAATTTCCTTCATGACTGCACGATTCACTTAATGACCTTATAAATCACTTAATGACTAGTATAAAAAAATGGGTAAAACAACCCAGGTCTGGTCATGGGATGCCTCTGCTTACGACGACTTCTTTTGACCCATCCCAATTATGGTCGTACATCGAGGACTACTCCTGAATGTATTTCCCCTAAATATATTTAGGGGAAAGGTGACGTCCAGGTGTGGGAGGGGTCTTTCCTCAGCCATCCTGGCTTGGGGGGGAATCCCAGAAGGATCTGAGCTTTGCGGGGTGGACCAGGTTGTGACTTTCCAGATATAGCCTCCCAGTTGTGCGTCTCCCGCTCCCCCCTGCACACTTATTAGGCACACCCAGGAGATTAGCTACTGTTTCTTGTCCTTGGGCTAGTTACATTTGTGTCTTTACCTAGAGAGGCAGAGCGCGCGACTTGAGGAATGGATTTCCCAGAACGATAGATAAATAAATATTTCTGCGCAGCTTTCAGGAAATCCTCAGCACAGAACTAAAAGTGCAAGAGTTTTGTGAGTCCAGCAGCTCCCTTCCGGACTAACCCATTCCGCTAAAAGGCAGGCAGGACTAAGTTTGGTAAGCTGAAGCTCCCTCCATCCGATGCAAAAAACAACAACACCGCTTCTTGCCTCTTAATCCAACTGGCTCGTTTGGAAAGATGCAGCCAGGATTAGTGAAGCTGCCTGATTTTTGGTCCTGGCGCAGCTTTCCTCCTACGGGAGATTCGCCCGTCCGTCAGGAAGTAGTAACTCATTGACTTCAGACGCCGAGTAGACACGCCGCCGGGAGGGCGAGAGAGGAATTCCTTTGGGGTTCCTTTGGGCTGTTTGTATGGGTAGAAACTCGGCCTCTCCCAAGCTTTGGGGCCGATGGGTGAATCCGAAAGACTCTTGCGATCCTCTTTCTTTTTTCTTTTTCCCTTTTTGGCCATCGTGGCCTTCAAAGATCCGGTCTAGGAGGAATTTTCTGACGGTGAGAAACGATCAATCAATGGAGAGGTTTCTCTCCAGAAGTTGTGTCTGCTCCATCCCAGGAGGCTTTCAAAGAGAGACTGGACGCTCCCACTTGTCTGGGGTGGTCTAGGCCTAGGGTCTCCTGCTTGAGTGGGAGGGTTGGATGAGAAGACTTCCAACTCGGTTATTCTGTATTCTGTGGAGCTGCCGGAGATGCCAAAGGTTTGGCCCGGAAGTGTATCGGAGTCTCCGGTTGGGAGTCTCGGCCTGGAAAAGCCTTTGCGGATCCTCGCTGGCATCTCCAATCGCATTTCTTGGGGACCATCAATCTTGCTGCCTGATGACTTTTATCTCGGTTCCCCAGACTGGGTCCAGAGACTTACAAAGTGATTATCTGCTGCAGTGGCAGCTTCCTTCTCCTGCCTTTGGTGACACCCGCTCCTTTCTTCGGAAGTCATCAAAGGCTGAGGTCTGGAAAAAGAAGACAGCTGCTCTGATGCGCTCCTCGGAAGCCAGCAGGTTTGGCTGAGGCTGGAGCACGTGCCATGTTTCTAGTCCTTAGTGTTTGTTTCTAGGGCTTCCCAATTTGTTTTTGTGATCCATAGGCATTATTATTATTATTATTATTATTATTATTATTATTATTATTATTATTATTATTATTATTATTATTATTATTATTATAGTTGAATTTATATACCGCCCCATTCCGAGGACTTTATTTATTATATAGCCTGGTATATAATAAGTATATATATAATAAGTATACATATATACTTCAGGTTTTAAACAACTATTTCATCATTGTCTGGTGACAAAATTTTACAGGTTTAGTTTTGAAGACAAGTTGCAGTCTTTCCAAAATTATATATTTCAAGGTAATGAGGCTCAAACAGACTTTGTTTACACTCAATCACTTTAAGATACAAGAGATGAGTCTCATTATTTTCCACCTTTAGCATTTTTTTTCCTGTCCGTACTAACAAAGAATTGATAATGTAGTAATCTTAATAATTAATGCCTTGTTGACTTGATGAGAGTTTCAAATGTTGCCTGGCATAGAACAATACTTTTTTTGAACAAAAAAGGAACTGTTAATGGTATTTATTCTACTTGAGACAATGTAAATTCACAGGCAGACTGATAAAATGTCTAAGTAACTCTTGAGAGTATTTCCACATGAAAGGGTTACAAAATATAACCTTCAACAATTAAATCTAATACATGATTGAATTATAACTTTCTTCACTCCTAAATTGGAAGTTTGTCTTGGCTTCACTGGATGATCTTTTTGTTAAAAAAAAAATCTGTACTCAGTGGCATACTTCCAATTTGGGACTGAGAGAAATAACAAAATATAAGCTTTCTTGTTCAGCTCTTGACTTTCTCTGAGGAACCACATGATTATTTCCAAATAATTCTACTGGTCATCTGCTTATTGGAGGACTTTTCTCAGTGGCCAAATTTTCCCTTGCTTATGTCTGTTACCTGCTTCTTTTTTCTTGTCTTATTTGACTGATGCCTTGCCTTGACCTTTCTTTAAAGCTTATCAACACTATGTATATCCTTCAACTAATGACTTGGCTTTAATCCTACTTTATCTGACCACTTCATCTATAATTTGTAGTCTTGAAGTACAGCAGTCAAAGAGACAAGAAGATCTTTAAACCATACATTTCTGTGAATCTTAGGGAATATTTTTTGCTCGAATGGGAGTTTTGCACAGATTAAACAAGTAAGTGAAATCAGAGTGTAAGTTTTAATAAGCCTAGAAAGCCTAGAAAATTATTTATTCAATTTGGATTGGCAATCTTTTATAAAGGGGGCTATGTTTAAGATGTAAGGGATGCTGTAATGGTAATAACTGTGTTTTAGAATTTCAGTGAGAACCAACTTTTTCTCTATATTAAACAAATTAAACATGAAAACAGAAAGCATTTCTTAGATTGATTAGTCCTAGTTATAGATACATTCAGCAGCTCAGACAGGGCTATCCTCATCCCCTCCAACATAGGCTGGCAAAATTCATCGTTAGCTTTCTTGATTTGGAAAGTTTAATAAACTTATTGATTCCCTGATATGGCTGATCAGTAGCAGAGAAAGCTTTGTATTCATTTTGAGAATTTTCCTCCCAGCCCTCCCGTATTAAAGATAACTAATGATAGTGTAAATAAAATTTAGATGAGTCAATATTGTTTTTGTAAGCTTCCCTTTCCACCAACACAGCTGTTGTCTGACCACCAAAAGTGAAGAAGTGAAAGTTATACGGTAGATGGACAGGTAAGTAATTACAGAATATTAAAGAGATTCTTGTTTAACCTTTATTTCAATTTAATTAGAGAACTTGATTTTGTTTGGATAAACTCAGAGAGTGTATAAGAAATTTGTTGCAATTGTTTCAGAACATCTACTGGCTATGTCAAGCTCATTCAGACCCTTAAACATCAATTATTAAATTCTGTTGACATTTCTTTCAGGCATACATGGGAGCATTAATAAGCATTATGAAATTACTTTATATGAAAAAGAAATAAATGTAAAATTAAAGTGGAATTGATGCAATCTTATGAAGTATTCCCTTAAGGTACATGACCTTTTGTATGACTAGATTAAAAACTCGTATTTATATCCATGACAGTTGGAAGAAAGAAAGAAATATTTAAGTGAGTTGGTATGAAATAGAAATGCAAATATTTAGAAAATCTTTCCTTTTTGGTGAAGAGGAGAAGCAGCAAAGGTTGTTGCCTACCCTTGAAGACTTTGTTCTATAATTCTTACAACTCTTTGGGATAATTTTCCCAAGAAAATTATTTTTATTCTTGAGAAAAGAAAAATAACCTGTGAAACACACGTGTGAAAATAAAAATGCTTCTGTGAAAATAACAATTGCTGAAAGAGTAATGAGAATTGAATTGCAGAGTAGATTTGCATCAAAACATATCCTTGTTTGATCGAAGAATGAAAAAGGGTAGTTCTTCCTGCTGTTTTATTCTCAAAATTAAAATATTTTATCTAGAATTTAAAAAAAAAACAACCTTGAAAACAACCTCTTAAGGATGATTTCATTGATTTTCCTGCATTTTAAGAAGATTCTACAATACAATGCATGTGATCCTTTCAATACCACTATGATATGATTTTCTAAGGCAATGGGGTTTACTTTATGGTACTGAAGGAAATCTAGAAGTTCAAGATTTTATAAGGAAAGCTAATGATTCCCCTTCATATACCTTCTTGAATTTAATAGCTCTTGTAGAGCATAAGAGTAGTTAATTCAAGACTTTTCCAGTGCAGCTAAATCATCAGGTCTAAAGATTTGTCCCAATCTATTTTTCAAATATGTGTTATACTTGCTAGGAGGCACATGGTATGTAGAAAGTAGCTAAAAAGAAGATGCTTGATTTGCATAATTAGCAATTAGTTGGCATAATTAGGCTGTTCATATTTGAAGAAGTGGGATATCACAATGCTTGGGGGTAGCAGCTATGTTTATTGCTTCTAGGCAAGCTGGGAAAATTATTGGAAAGCATGGCACCTGCTCTCATTTCAAGCAACTCCTTGAGATGAAATAGTTGATGGAGCAGCTGTGAGAAAGGGAAAGTGTGAAGGTCAGGCCACATTTGAATTGATTCTATTCCAGCAGAAACAGGGACCAAGACTGGAAAGATCTTAATGAGGATTCTGAAACAGGAGAAAGAAGACACAAATTTGAATCTCCTGAAAAGTAACTATATTTGTTCATATAGTTTGAAAATGTTTTCTTGTGAATCGCTAGACAACAGACCCAATACAATAAACTGTGATGGCACGTTGCCATATTCTTCTCAGGAGGAAACTAAGTGGTAGAATTGCTGTGTTAGCCAGAAAACAATGTAGATTAAGACTAATCTCTTTTCCAGCATTAGCACTCTTTCTCTCCCCCTCCCTTTCCTCCATTCCTCCCCCCCCCTTACACACACACATACACACGAACTGTATATTCCAGCTCTGGATGCTAACAAAAAGCTTTACAAGAAGGTGCCATTTCTAATTATTAACAGCTTATTATTATTATGGTACATTGCACAGATTAGGTCTGGCATTTTTGTCTACCTATTGAGTTCTTTCCAAGGACCTGGGATAGCTAGATGTGGATGTTTGATGGTGTTACAGATATTGTCACAAGATGGAAGCTGTTTCAAGTAAAGCTGCTTCTTTTGCAATTGACTAATGGCAAATTTGTCAATGCCAATGGTGTTCACATGGTGCTCCAGTTGTTTTGGATTGCACCCAAGCCCCCTATTGATACAACCTTTGCTTGCTTTTGTCACAGGTGGTTTATTTCTATTTGTAGATCTTTGTATTTTGTTCTCTTCTCCAGTTCTTTCCCTTCTCTTCTGCTGTCTCCAGGTACTGCCATGTCCACTAGGCAGATGTTTTAGCTATTTAATTGACAATTATTAACTGTTATGTGACAGGTGCCAGTCTGTTTGAACTTTAGTGTCCCAGAGCTTTTTCATTTTCTATAATTTTCTCTCTCTTATGGTCTTACCAGTTCTTGCTTGCAGACAAATTTTATATTTCTTGCAGATTTTCCAGTGCACCATTGTTGTTCCTTTATCATGCCGTTGCTTGTAGTCAGTCTGTGCGATCCTCTTACAGCAGCTTACCAGGCGGTCCACTGTTTCTTCAGTTTCTTTGCATAGGTGGCACTTACTGTCTGTTGCTATCTTCTCAATTCTGGCTTTGTATGTATTTGTTCTTAAGGCTTAGTTTTGTCCAGCCAGAATTAGTCCCTTGGTCACTTTCTTCAACTTTCCTGCTCTTAGCCACCGTCAGATCTTGTTATTATCTTCTTTCCCTGCAGGAAAAGTCAGGAAGCCTTTCTGGTATACTAACTTCAGTGCATCTCCTTCATTGTCCTTCAGATATTCTTTCTAAGTCCTTTTTTCTTCTTTAACTATCTGAAGTATTTGCAACATTCCACTTACATTGCTTGGTAGGTAGAATCTGTGAATGTTGCTGCAAGGATGAATGGCATATTCATTTCATTATTTTTCTGATCTTCCTATCGATGTGCTTGATATTGTTAGCTTGAAGGATACCCAGGTATTTGTAGTAATCATCTTCATCCAGATTCTTTATATTATTTTTGTAGGGCATTTTGATTTCTTCAGTTTTCACTATTGACATATGGCTTTCTGTAATTTACCACTGACCATATTATTTACAGGAGAGATACTCTTTATCTGACTCATCTGATGAAACTTGTCCAGTATGGTTGAACTCTTGCAACTGTTAGATTGACAGAAACTGAGGTGGGTGACAGAAGCTCATCCCACCACATAGTGCTAAGACTTGAACCGCTAGAACAGAGACCATCTCTAGTGTCATTAAGCCATTGATCCACTGTGCCCCTAACCCTAACCCTAAGGGATGGACCTGATTCTTTATAATATGAAGAGATTTGGAAGAACAAATATATGCTGATGCTGTAAAAGCCACACAATATTGGGAAACATGCTCAAAAGAGTAGAACAAGAGTTTTAGTTAATTTGGAGGGAAGGAGAGGCATTGCAAATAGGAATGGGCAAATTCACATTTTAAGTTCTCAAGTCCCAATAATGAAGAAAAAATGAGACACGACCATATTGTTATCAAAATAAAACTGCCACCTATCTGCAGTCGCCAAATTCAGCAAATACAATTCCAACTCTGCCTGCCTTGAAAGTGGTAAAAGATTGGGGTTAAAAAAAGCATTGCAACTTTAATTCAGGACCCCAAGCATCAAGGTACACATGGTATTCAAGTCCAGATGCTAAAAAAACTAAGCAGCCAAATCCTATATGGATCAATTTGCTAGTTTGTATTTCAAAAATAATAATAAAAAGGGGGATTTATTTTTCTTTTCATTATATATTTTTGAAAGAATGTAAGTAATAAAATATTCACAAACACTATATTTCAGATTGTGAAAAAGTGTGAATGAGCAACAAACCTGAAATATCACAACACCAATATAATACATCACTATAAGTATACATTTCATAGCATTTTATAAATAAAACCCACATCTCTGCTGAACATAAAGCTACCAATGCTTGGGGAACTCCATTGCCAAACTAGCCACAGAGTCAAATAACTCATGTAGGAAAGCTGCCATGCAGCAGTGAGACTGGTAAACAAGTACCAATCCAATTCAATCCTTATGGCCCAGCTTCACAAATGGGGCCTCACTATCTGCAGAGCAGTGTCTTTGACAGTTACCAGAAATTCTTGAATGCCAACAGCTCCACATCTGACCCAAAATCTTGGCTGATGTCACACAACAAATCCAGGAGCCACTAAAGCTCTGATGATGCCCCATTCTGATAAGCCCCAGAGGTCAATATAGGGAGCCAGAATGGGGCATCAGTTCCATACACTTGTCTTCTGCCATATCTTTCCCACCCAAACACCACCCAACATCCATGATTCTTACCTTCTTATCTTCAGGTGTGGGGACACATTGTAATTTATCTCACAACCAGGTAAAATAAGGACCTGGATGGTTCTGTCCAGCACCTAGTTTTCCAAACTAATTGCCATCATCCATCCAATAACTCAACCTCACTCCTCTGCCACTTTATTTTTTAATCCCACCTTTATTGTTTGTATAAATACGTCAAGACAGCAAAAATGCTCCTTCCTCATCTTATTTTCCCATAATAGCAGCCCTTATTTGCATATGTGCTATCCTACCTGAAGAGCCTTTTTTTGATCTTGCAAGAGTCACAATGAATTGATACAGTTCCCAGCCAGAATGGGAGAACTCATCACAGTCAACTCACCATAATCAATTTGCCCTGGCCAACTCACCATGGTTAACTCGCCACGGAACAACTCACTGCAGGACAATTCAACAAAAAAATATTTTAATTTTTGCCAATCACATTTCATTTTGTCCCTCCTTTGGCATCTTTTCTTTAATTAATCTATTCCACTATTTCTTCAATATTAGTGTAACTCTTGTCCCACATTGAGTTGTCGCATAGCAACTTGGCCATGGTGAATTGTCCCATACTGAGTTGGTTGCAGTGAGTTGGCCATGAAGATTTAGCTGTGGTGAGTTGTCATAGATCCTTTCCCAGTCATTCCTGTTTATGAATGTTTTACAACCATGTGAATATTTCACACAAATCCCAGACCTTCTTTAAAAACTTAGAAACAAGTTCCTAAATCTAAAACGGGGT
This sequence comes from Oxyrhabdium leporinum, assembly GCA_032468155.1. NCBI lineage: Eukaryota > Metazoa > Chordata > Lepidosauria > Squamata > Cyclocoridae > Oxyrhabdium > Oxyrhabdium leporinum. Next base: position 66,129 of record JANHFL010004134.1, read on the forward strand.
CAAAGATTGATTCAAGGTTAAGTTTTTATAGCATCAAGACTGACTAAAAGATTGGATGTAAACTGAACGTTTAAACAGCACCTGATGTTGATGCCGAATTTAAAGTGTTGTTGTTTTTACATATTGTGTGAATATAGTGCTTTAAGCAGGTAATTTACTACCAATATATGGTTAACCAATATAAAATGGAAACAGAAACTCTTATGTGTTTTCTGTTTTACTATAGCAATTACAAACTTGTTTACATGTTCCTTGCAGATAATTAAGAATGCTTTTTACCAGAAAGGCTGCTCTTTTGATAGTAGTATGGATTCCAAGAACAACTAATCAATTCTTGTTAATTGGGCAAATGTAATTAAATCAATCAGGCTTTTAAAAAATGCCCTCAATGCATTTGCATTAAATACAAACTCTTAATATTCATTTGAACTTGGCATTTTGCCCACATCTCATTTTCTATGCTAAAGAGGCATCTTGCAAGTATAGAAACCTTTCAGAATGTTCCATTTGTAAAGAATCATGAAAGCTAATTTTTGAACTTGATGTTACATGCACTGCAAAGACCTATGGATACTTGGAGGTGTTGATCTTTGCACATTTTGAGATGAACTAACTATATTTGCTTCTCGGAATGAATGTGCTGATCGGAACATTGTTCCAAGTATTGAAAGGGGAATTTCAGGTCAGGAAATATATTGCATTAATTTGAAAAACAGTGCTATAAAAATTTAAAGGGCATTTTTGTATTCATTTCTGTTTTGTAAAACTCATTAAATAAACTGGGTAGGAAACAAAGAAAAGGAAATCCTTGACTTCTAACAGTTTGTTTAGTAATTATCCAAAGTGAACAAAGGCACTGAAAAAAGTGACTTATTTTTCACTTACAACTGCAAGAATGGTGAATATCTGTATCTCGGGTGTAAGATAAGGGTGAAGGTTTGTTCTCCCAGCTTGTGGGTTAGTTTTCGAATGTTTCGTTACCAGGCTAGGTAACATCTTCACATCAACAACCCACAGCCACACTCTGCCAGGAATCATCCAGAACCAAAGACAAGGTACAGAAGGATGAAAGAAACAATGTCATCTACAAAATCAGCTATGACAATTGCAACCAATTCTACGTGGGACAAACATCACGTCAATTAAAAACCAGGATCCACAAATAGCGGCTGGCAGTCAAACTCCATGATCCCAAATCCTTAATCTCTACCCACACCGACACCAAACAGCATCCGTTCAATTGGAGCAACACAAAAATCATCGGCCACGCTACCACCCAACACGCTCGTGAGTTCATCGAAGCCTGGCACTCCACAAGCAATTCCATCAACAGACACATCAACCTACAACCAGCCTATGAACCCCTCAGAATCCAAATCAACCACAGAGCCAACCTGAAACAGCACTGAACCTCAACACTCCCATGCAAGTCTCCCCAACCAGCCTTTCACTTCCCAATGACTCTCACCTGAGGTAATCTTACACTTATTGGTTGTCTCTGTTGCACAATTCGCATGGTCACGTAAACAAAATTCAGATGCTTGGCAACTGACTCATATTTATAATGGTTGCAGTGTGCTTGGGTCATGTGATCACCTTTTTCAACCTTCTGATGAAGTCAACGGGGAAGCCAGATTCACTTAACAACCATGTTAGTAACTTAACAATGGCAGTGAATAACTGTGGCAAGAAAGCTCGTAAAATGCGACAAAACTCAATAACTGTCTCACTTACCAACAGAAATGTTAGGCTCAACTGTGGTCATTAGGACTTCCTATGGAAAGACTTCTAGGAATCTAGTTTCTGAATTCTACAAAAATCCAAAAATCATACTCAAGTACTGGTTTAATTCTCTGTTTTTACTTTTACCTATCCAGGTTACCTAAAGAGCAACTTTATTAACTTTTACCTTACCTAAGTTCCTGCTTAATGATAACAATGCTAATATGACAAAATGGACTTCTATATCAATTTAATCTGTAATTTGGCTTCATTGAACTCAGTGGGATGTATGATAGAATAGGCATTTTTAATTTATTATATTTAGCGCTGAAGCTTCGACACATATAAAGTATTTCAATAGTATCCCAATACATAAAACCCGCCTTTCTGTTCATTCTCTTCAAAGAATATTTGTCGTGCTAAAGAAGCATATAGACCTTTCCAGCTCTTTGCCTTTCACTGTCAGGACAGCTTCAGTATTTCATTTAATTTTATGAGACTGAAATTGAAATGAATTCTTTGTCATTTTTTTAGACAGAACTATTTTTCCATAATTATTTTTATGTAATAAAAATACAGTTGGGCTCACTGGAAAATTAAAGAGTCGATCTCTGCTAAGCGTTATCGTTCAATACAATAGCATGTGGCGGAGGTGGGGCACAATGTTGGAGGCAGCTTTATGGTGCAAATCTGTGCTCCCCCTTTTGCATCCATCATAAAATCATGGCTCAGGAATTCTGGGAGTTGAAGTCCACAAGCTGTAAAAGGGCCATAGTTCCCCCGAATAATGCCATGACAATCCTTGCATGCCTTTCTTCAAAAGCTTTTCTCAAGTTCTCTGGCTCCCCTGAACTCAATTTCATGGATTCAGTAATAACACTTGAATGAAAACCTCTGTGTGTTTGCTTTAATTTTGACGTGTGTGTGTGTGTGTGTGTGTGTGTGTGTGTATATTGTTGTGAGGGAGACTTGGTTACCCATATATGGGAGGAAGATCAACACTTCCTTTTTGCCTTTCAGCTCATCTCTA
>JANHFL010004134.1:71519-92785 GCA_032468155.1 Oxyrhabdium leporinum
ATAAAAAAGATAAATGTTAAAATGGAAAATTGTTAAAATGGACAGACAAAATTTTATTGTTATTACAGCATTAATGACAAATGTCACTGTAAATATCTTGATTATGATTGCCTAAAAACAAGTGTTTGTCAATATACTGTTTGAATGAAATGGATTTTTTATATATTATATTAATAAAATAAATAAAACTTCTTCTTAAAAAAAACAAAAAACAAATATGTATATGTTATATTTACCTACAAAAATTGTATTTTCAATTTTCATTGCTGGAAATGAAAATCATACATATCTATACCAAGGTTAAGCAATGCAAATAGAGTTTAGGTTGACCTATATGATGAGGCAATCTGAGAAATGGTTCAGATAAAAGAACTTGAAACACAAATACAGTAGACACAAAACTTTAGCCTTTCATATTAATGGGAGCTCCAAAAACGCATTTATTTATTTATGTCATTTATATGCTGCTTATCTCACCAAAGGTGACTCTAAGAGACTTGGATCATTCAGTAAAAATGCCATAGAAAAGCATTAAAAGAACAAATAGAGATATTAAATTTAAAATTCAGCTGAACTTAAAAGGACCAAGATTGGGAGGAAGGAAGCTCAGTGCACACAGGGAAGTGGTGGGGTGTTATCTAATCCATTAGCCATCTCCAGAATGCCACAGTAGGCATTCTAGAGATGGCCAGTTGGTAGAGCTAGGTCTCTGAGCCCTTTAGGAAAGCCAAAAGGGTGGATGCAGATCTCATCTTGATGGGCACAATCTTCCAAAAGGCAGAAATGTTTCTTTTGCTGGACCCCGTCAGCCAAAATTCCAACAAGGTCTGCAGCATACCCTTTGTGCTGGCATGGGTATGGTGGGCTAGTGCCATTGGGGTGACACAGTTCCTCAAATAGCCTGAACACATGCCATGAAGGGCTTTAAAAGTTATAACCAACATTTAACTCTTATGATTGAGGTGGTATTTCTTTGACATTCCTTTCCTTTCCAAAGTCAGGGAAGTGGAAATACAGTTTTCAGTTAGGAATTATATAGCTGATGACTTGGACTTTATTACTGAAGTATTGACCTAACTATTTCTTGTTTTAATTATAATATATAATTTGATAATGGACTGAAATATATATTTAATATAAACAATGTATGTACATATCACTTTACGTGAATGTAATCAGGTAGCTGAATCACTTTAAGAGCAGATGCAATAAAGAAAATAAAAAATGTAGAATGTATCTCAGAAGTACACTTCTTATTTTAATGCCAAAAGGCATGGTGTTCCATAGAAGGAGAATTTCTTAGGCAGGAATGATTACTCAGAATCTTTCTAAAATTAAGTAGGTACGAACTGAGTCTCATATAGCATATGGATAAGGGCACAATTGGCATTATGTAGAGAGATTGAATCTAGATGGAAGCTGCCACTGTTTAATCTGGAAGCATCTCTATTACCAGGCAGTCTTAAACATATGGCTTCATCAAAAAGAAGAATGAACCAAAAGGATCTACCCTTATTAAATCATGATGGACTAAAGCTGCATTTCAATCACAGAAAACGTTCGTCTCAAAGTTAAACTACTGGAGCTTTTACATCTCTTCTCTGTTACATACATCCTGAATGTGTGACCTACATAATACTATTAGATTTCCACCAGATGTTTTGTTAGGTGCAAAATGTCTGCAACTTTTATGTACCAAGAAGAGAAAATAATCATGAATACAACTGCATCTAAATACATGAATAGATCTGTGTTGTATCAGTGAGCACAACAATATTAAACAGCAACATTGAGCACATTCCTACAATTGGTTTCATATGTTTAATAATGCACACACTATCTAGGGTCTATAACTCCACAAAGGGAAGTGCTGGGGAGGTTATTGCCTACTCAACTTTTCAAAAGAGGACAAGTAGGAATTCATGGATAGTATTAAAATTAATAGTATTCATGGATACTATTAAAAGATGCGACAAACAACCTATCTTCTTGGTATACATGTATACAAATATTTAGCGGGGATAGGAATTTAGAAATGTAAATGAATTCCCATAATCTTGACTGATTAGGTTAAGATGATTCTAATAATTCTATCTATGGGAATATTGGTTTGCACCATTGTGCCAATGAAGATTCTTTCAGCCCTGCCTAGCATGATACAAATCAAAACCTTCCTACGTGAATATTCTGATTATGTTCCACCATCCATCAAAGTAACTCAGATGCTGCAACATATGTTTGTAAGAGAACAACATGAACGTATAAATGCCTTCACAGAAGCCAATACTATTAAAGCCACATCAGTGGATTTGCACATGGTGAATATCCAATATTTATTATTTAAACATAGTTTCGTAGTAAGTTCTAGAATTTCTCAGAAGGTTTAGTGTCATATTAGAAACTATCATTACTCTAATCCTGACCTAAGTCCAGATCCAAGTAGAACTAGATTGAAAACTAAATGAAAAGAGATCATCGTAGCCATTTGGAAAGTTTAATAACCAAGTGTCTCATAGTTTGCCTCCTACTATAAGCATATGTCACAATTTTCAAAGAGACGGAGTATATGCAAACAGTACACCATGTCTGTTCTCTATTATGTGGAACAACTATAGTACAGTAATGTCTCGCTGGAAATGAACCAAATGATTTTTACTTAGTACTTTGCTATTCATGTCATGTCAACATCTTGCTTTACTAAATTTTCTAATGTTCCAAATGTATTGAAATTTGCACTTTTTAAAACCTTTACTCAGTTCCAAAGTTAAATTAAAGAACATCTATTTTAAAAATGCTATACATGAATACTAACTACAACAAGGGTACAAAACTGGTGGGTGTGGGAAATTTCCAGGACAATAGGTAATTATGTTGGAGTTAGTTGCTGGCAAATTAGCATTTTAATATAATCTGAACAGCAGGATGCAAAGATATTGTGCTGATTTAAAAAAAAAAATGGCACATGGTTAAAATCTTTCAGAATGTTAATATATTCCTGTCTTTCAAATACCATGATTAAAAGTACAAGAGTGGAGGTCATATATAGGATCAAAATGGTACAACCTCAGGGGTTGTTTTTTTTAATATGAAGTTTGCCTTACTTAAGAAGATGTAACAAGAACTGAAATTTAAAAATACTAGATGAACTTTGGGTTATAAATAGGAATACTATTTTGGATGTGTAGAAGTCATTGCATATAGGAGATTTGAGAAATTGCCAGTTAATCTCCATATTTGAGAAATTCAGTTTGCTAATCTATAAGGTGGACATGTGACATAAATAATGAGGACATTCTTCTCTGCTGATGCTTTTTTAAGCTGACCAGCATAATGTTGACTGCAATTACTGGAAGTTCAAGAGGCTGCAATACATTGATTTTTTTTTTTAAAAAAATACATACCATTTCCCACTAAAATGTATTTCAATGTTTTTACCAAGTTTTCTATCTAAATTCTTGAACTGAATATTCACAAAAAATTCTAGTCAGAAATGTTATCGCTTATGGAGGATCTATGCTCTTCTAGACTGCAATATGACTATGATATAGATAACCAACTTTACCCTACAGTATCACTAAGAAACACAAAGCAAGATCTCATTAAGCAATAGAAAAGTTAAAGGGGACACCATATTTTAAAAAACAAGAATATAAAAGTTCACCTTCTCGTCTACAGAAAGCCATAAATAAACTGATATGCAGCAGATATTCTCTGTTTATTTATCTATGCTGTCTTGAACATCTTAGTAGATTTTATGGAATGGAATAGACTGAGTAGATTTTAGAAGTTAGAGTCATGTAATGGAGGGACAACACTCTCAAATAACCTGTTCCAAGATTCTACTACTATTCTAGCTACAAATAGCACTAACATTCAGTGATATAAATATGATGTCAAGGGTTTCTGTTAGTCAGCAGCATTGATATTGCTCGGGGTATCCCATCAAAAAAGTAATTAGACTTGACTCTGCTTAGCTTCTGAATCCAGATAAGCTTACTAGCTGCTGCTACAACGATCACTGGAGTACAAATCAGAACAAAATATGAACAGAAATGATTTCTACTTACTTTTAAATTCAATGTCAGTCAATATGAACACTTTCATAGCCACGGTTTATTCTTTTATATGAATTCAGATTTTAAAAAGTAGATGACTCTAATTATATAAAATCTGCAGATGTGTTGAATAATTCAGCAAACAATTGGTTTTCTTAAGCATACTGTACTTACTGTATATTGTAGCAATGTTAGTATATGAGTCCAATAAGGACTTGTAGAATTATCCTATGCCCCTTGATGAGGCTAGTATGAATATCTCTGTAATACTGGCAGAAGAAACTTAGGCTCTGTAGTTTCTCTGTCTCCAGAGTAACACTAAATTAATAATATTCAAAACCCAATAGAGAGCATTTTACCCTCCTAGGACATTCCATAATTGTCCACTATTAATAAAGAAGCTTTAGAAAGACTCTTCTCCTGGGTCTTGACTTGGGATAAAGCTATTCCTTTTAATCATCCTATGTATGAATTAGCATATTAACACTGGAATCACTAACATGCATTTTAAGACCATTTTAATAATGATTTGAATATTGTATATTATATTCTCCTGTGACCTAAGTATTCACAATTGCTCCCAATTGTGTATATCTATATGCATTACTGTTGGTGTGTGTCCATGTGTATATTTAGGATAACAGTTCTAAGAAAGATTATTTTTCAAACTCCCATACAAATTTAGAGAAGTGCATGAATAATAATAATGGTGAAGATGCTGCACAGTTATCTATTCTTGCAAGGGGGGAGGGAAATGAAGATTTTTTTGTTAATTCATAACTGAGTCACTTGGTGAAGGAATCACACAAGTTGACTCAAAGCACATTTATTTTGTCAGTTTAGAAGCGACTGAGCAAACCAATGAGTGTCCATGATTATGCCATACATGCAGCACAGAGACGGGGAAAATAAATATGTGAATATTCCAATTCACTTAATCATGGAAAATTAATAAGCTATCTGTGTAAAAAATCTCTTAGAACTATTTTTTCCCCTGGTTTTAATGTTGCACAGTAAGTAGGATGCTACAAACAGTTTCCGGATACAAATGATGTAAAGCATGCAAAATAAATTTAGTAGGATTTTTTAAAATTACCTTATGGGGGAAAAACAGACCTATATAACTACCCCCCCTCCCAAATCCTTCAAGACAAACAAAACCAATTAAAGTAGCTCACATCTGTCCTATCAAAGGAAGGTAGGTTTTCAAACACTTGCTCCTGAATTTTTAAAATAATGTCATATGTTAAAAAAAATCTCTGTTTTTATTTGTTTTGCTATTCTTCATATTAGCTTCTGGGAGGATGCAATGTATATTTTGAGCTAAGTATAGTCGAAGGTAATAAAGATTTTTCTTTCGTCTTTAGAACTGTGTCATATTCTTTGTACTTTGCTGTGATCAAAATAGCTTTATAGCTATAGATATGTATAAAAAAATCAACTGGTCAGCACAATTATTTTCAGGGTTAGTATTAATGCAGTCTATTCCATTTCAATTTGGGAAGAAGAATAAGGTTTTCTAAAAATAGTGACTTCAGAGTTCCTACATTTTAGGAATTTAAGAACCAAAACTGCTATAATTTGGCACCAGCGTCTTGCTGGTAACAAACAATTAATTGTTTAGGTACCTCTATTATCTTTCCTTAAAATTTAAGATATAATGCCATGATGTATCTAAAGACACTGCAACTTTCATATATTATTTTGAGCAGAAACAGAAAGAAGCATCCTAAAGAACTCCAGGCATATAGGAGACCTTCTTCCTTTTCCCCCAAAGACTTTGTATAAACTGTTGATAGAAAGACAACAGGTATTAAGATATACAAATATAATCAAATTGCCAAATATATGGAAAATAAATGACAATGTATAAATATTTTTTAAATACTACAAAGGCTTCATTTGTATTTCACTGGCTATTTAGTATTTTTTTTCTTTTGCCCATTATTCTTTTGCAGATAAATTGGGGTTTATATCCATATAGTATTGTGTGTATGTATATTACATATAATATTGTATACATGTTTTATTTTGAACTCAAATAGGACAGTGAAGATATGAATTCAACAATAAACTGAAATGGATTTTCTCTTTCTCTCTCTTCCTCCCTCCCTCCCTCACTCCCTCTCTCTCTCTCTCTCTTTATCTCTCTCTCTTTCTCTGTAACATTTGAAGTAATGTAAATATCAAGGAAAAAAATATAGTGAGGCAAGGGGTTCTAGTCTGGTCTAACCAAAGTGGAAATGATAAGCTAGGATAACATTCTTTCCATCAAGTTGAAATCATAATTTAGCCTGTAAAATTAATTTTAGATTATAAATTGGAATATTCAGCTGGAACTCAGGAAGAAATGCAAAAGCAAACTATAAAAAAGATCTCACAGGTATTCAGTTTCAGTTTCTGAGGAATTTAGTGCCACTTTCATCTTTACCTTAACTCATTTAATACCCAGATATGTATCTTATTGACCACAGATTTCAAGGAAAAGTATCTGCATAAACCAAAATACAATTATCATGGTTTCATGGCTTTCCAAATTGTTATGTTGAGTTAGTGCCTTCAAAAGAATAAGAAAAAAAAGTATCAATTCACCAGCTGGATCTAATAACTTTCACCCAATATGTATTCAGAATGTGTTCATAAAAGCTAGGCTATTAATTATACATTAAATTATATATTTAAACAACTTTTTATCATCTCAGACTTAGTAGTATGCAAACTTCTGAGAGTAAGAAGCATCTTTGTTGGTTTGATTTCAATCTATCAGGATAAGCAAAGGATATGTGATAACTATCAGGGAAAAATGTACTAAGTCATATGATACTATAATGCATGGGAGCCAAAACAATATTGCTCATCTCATATTCTGAAGTTGCTTTTTGAAGATGCATCAAAATCTCTAAAGAACAAAGACAATTTGTCTGAGTTTATAATTAGATTTATAACTGGGCAAGCAACTCACAAAATATGACAAGGTCAGTTCACCAGTTAGAAATGTGTTCCTTGTCTTAATTTGTTTCCTAACATTAATGCTTGTTGCTACCAATTTAAAGGAACTGAATCCTGACTTGGTTAATCATTTACTTAATAAAGTATATAGCTACCTTGTTCTTGGGATTACAGGCAATTTATATAAAATGAATAAACACTAAAATTTACATACACCTTAAAACACAATTTTACACTCAGGGAGTAGAAACTTTATTACAAAGCTTGGACATTCACTGAACAACTCAGGAACAAATGCTGCTATGGAACATGATATATAGTGGGCTGAAAATGGTCTTAGCCAGACTTTAACAATTCCATTGAGTAAGAAATGATTGAACTGATATGTATAAAAAAAAAAATCTTGGAAAATCACAACAAACACAATGTTTTTTTGGTAATTGCTAAGGCACTGCAATATCTCTTACATCTTACATCCTTCTGGATAAAAAACACACCCCTCCTCTCCCTTTCCCCAAGCCACTGTTCTCTACCCCAGTTTAAATCCTGACTTACTCTAACATTTCTGTCCATTTAATGAAGTGAGCTACAGCTTGTGAAAGCTACAGTATAATGTTGTAGGGTTTTGCTCAGCAGTGCTAAAATTTGTCAGACGATGACCTGTGCCATAAACCAGTCTTAATGAGTATCTAGTTTTTGTCATTCTAGAGTGTTCTGTACTATGATAGATTTAATCTGCCATATACTAACCTTTATGCTCCCCTACACCCATCAAATGTTCCACTACAACCCATTTTAGGTTCTATTTAGACTTTTGACCTTTTGTATAAAATTTTGTTTTATATCTTCTATATAACGATTTCTTTTCAAGCTTTTGATGTATTTTCTATGTATTTAATTGATTGTACCACTCCCTCCTTATGATGGAATTTGACCATAATAAAGATTTTATTTGATATTTTAAACCCAGAACTTTTTTAGTTGAGATTATTTACCCCATGAAAGAAGTAGAAAAAAAGTGTTTCTACAATACATCACATTAGTTGATAAATATTGTGGTGTGTGTGGGTGTGGGTGTGTGCAGTAGCTCAGTGGTTATAAGCTTCCATTCTTGCTTCAGCTCCTGCCAACCTAGCAGTTTGAAAGCATGCAAATGTGAGTAGATAAATAGGTACCACTTCAGTGGGAAGCTAACAGTGTTCTGTGCGCCTTGTCGTATAGTCACACTGGCTACATGACCACAGAAATGTCTTCAGACAACGGTGTCTCCCTCAGCTAAGACATGAGCATAGATCTCTAGAGTTGGAGATGACTGGACAGGGGAAAACTTTATCTTTATTGTGGGTACACAACACAAGGAAAAACCTTAGGGTTTTTCATCCATTTACTTTTGGATATCTGGATGGATTCTGGATATTTTTCATTTTTCCTAATTAATGTTTCATACTTTGGGGCATTAAGTGGCACTTCAACCACAGAACAGTACACTTTGTACATAAAATGGAAAAATGAAATATGTACATCTAGACAAAGGAATAGGTACCCATTTGCTGCCCCTCTCCCCCTCATACACATATACACATACAGCAAGAGTTCTATCAGTGTTTATTCAACCGCCTCCAAGCAGGTCCTCAGAAAACACCTGAAAGCATTCTGAGCTCAGCACAGCAAGAACCACTGGGTAACTGGGTCCAACAGGCATGCACAATGTCCAGGAAAGCAGTCCATGAACTGAACTGGTCAGGATACATTACATAAGCCCACAAGGCATGGAACTGGGCATGTTGCTCCAGCAATGCTCAAGTCCTTCGGGTGGGATTAAGTATGGAGTGTTGGTGCAGCCCTTCATAAGACACAAGGTTACCTCCTCCTGAGCAGTCTAGCTGACCAGCATTGTGCTTGTCTCATCTCTGTCCTACATGTCCTTGGATCGGGAGGAGGTGTGGACTCTACCTCCTCATTGCTAATAGGTGGCAGCTGCTCCTGGTCCTTGCCTGGAGCCTCCTGACCAACTTGCTGTAGTTGTATTTCATCTCATTCTGCCTCAGCCTTTCACTCGTCTGATCGACCCAGCTGAGTCTGATCTGTTGTAGCCCTGATCCAGGCCACTGCTCTACTCCGCACTTCCTTTGTCAACTCAAACTCCTCCTCCTCCTCTGAACTCGCACCCAGAGAGGGGTCCAGGGTTGGATCCATGACAATCCAGGGGAATAATTTTAGATCAGCATTATTTCATTTAATTATTCTAATATCCTAATATTTTTGTATGGAGAAATTTTACTAAGACCAGTAGTTCTCTGTACTAAATCTATCTTGCCTTTAATGATAGATTTGATTCAAAGGAAATTGTTCCATCACAGAGGATGCTAGCTATCCAGTATAGGCTACATTCTTAGTTTGAGTCCTAAGAGCCATCTAATCAAAGTACTTCATTTTTACTTCGAATGGCATGTCAACAGTATACATACTTCAAATATCTGAATGTCTCCCCTGCTATTTCATACAGATGCTGAGAAGAAGGAAGGCAAGAATTAATTTCTGAGGGTCTTGCGGTTCAAACTGCATAGGACTGAACAAAAATCCCTCAGTCCTTCAGGCAAAAGTGAAATCATCATAACACTGAATTTTCATTCCCTATTTTCTAAACAATATCCCATGGCAAAATGGTATTATAGATAACTGACAGATCCAAGAAAATAAAGTTGGCTGCATTCCTCATGATTCTCTTGGAGTAAAGGTCATAAATCAGGGCCACTCATGATATGTGTAGACTTGAAGCTATTCAAAAATGTGGATAAACATTTTTTCCAAGCATACTTGCATGTAGAATGTGATCGTTAGGGTCTAGGTCAGGCATCTTCACATGTCCCTTAAGACAATGAGTATGCTGCCTCACAAAAAGAAAAAAAATAGCATTCTCTAGATCTATCTAGTTACATCTTCCAAGTCTGATTCCAAAACAGCCACAATGAACAAATGTTTAGAGCACATCTTGACCATTTTCAGGATAGTAATAACTGGAAATGATTCTATAAATTCTAATTGACCTAATCCCTATAATTAACAGAATCTGAAAAAAATGGATCCTCTAATGTGCTAAAGCCTCCAGTTGACTATGGATTTTAATGTATTTATTTCTGCTTCTCATTCTTTTTCTCACCCTTCTTCTACATGCTTCTACATGAGCATAAAATGCAGATATTCCATGTTGATCAACTTCAGGAATTGAGGAAAGGGTGAGATAAAAATACAATAATAATTGCATTAAAATGTTATTTTATTTCCATTTTAGTATCTGTGACCTGCCTAGAATCCATGACAACAGGCAATAGATAATTTGCATAAATAATAGATAATTATAGAATTGGCTATGTTGATTTTATTGGTAGTCCATTATTTCATGCAAAGGAGTCCATTTTTCAGGACACTAGCCTACAATAAAATAATGGACACTGGCTGAAAACATTAAAAATAGTAGTAATATAATATCCTACTATACTACTGAAGAATATTTTATCATGACTAAAATACAGCAAAGGTTTTGACTATTAAATGAAGTGTAGTCTTGTAGTAATTGTTACCTTACAATTCGGTGTTGAAGGCTACTATTTATACAGTATTGCAAACTGCCTTGTATACATACTTTGCCCCAAAATAAATTGCTACTCCTAGATTGGGATTTTAAAAAAATACATTGTGGTTTTCTATGAGACTATATTTTTTTGTTCACCAAAATGCATTCTACTGTTACACAGATGAACCCACTTTTACCCTGATTCTACAGTTACTTCTGCGAATCAGTTGTACTCTTTCCTGGACTTCAGACAATCATTTACATTTTAGCCACCTCATTAATGGATTACTATAATGTACATGACATGGGGCTGCCCTTGAAGGCCCTGGCTAGTCCCAAATGCAGTGGTGTAGTCAGTGATGAGCATGTCTAATTATGTCCACGTGACCCATGATCCACAAGTTGCATTGATTATTTGTTAGCCCCCAGGTGCAATTCAAGGTGATGATTATGACCTATATAACCCTCCACGGCATAGTGCTGGTTGTATGAGGAACTATCTATCTTTGATTGTCAGTGAGATTTGATATCGTGGCACACTTAATTTAGATGGCTTTCAGACAGATGACATTGAAGAAGCAATTAAAGGACTGGCTGATCTTCCAAGCTTTTAAGCAGGATGAAAGTTGAGCTCTGGTTAGATCAGGCTTTTTTAGTTTATACGTTTATCTTCATGATCTCTGTTCACTCACTAACTTTTTTTTGTCTTTGTCCTTTGTTCCCACTTTTTAATTGTAAACCCCCGTTGACTCTTGCATCATAAATAAATTGTAAATTGTACTTATGTACTCGTAAATAATCTCTAATCCAGATATAGATATAGTCTATAACATGTGGGTTCAGATCTGAAAAATGAATCTAACTAAGTATCATGGAAACTGCAGTTTAAAAATCAGATCCATGAAAGAATTTCTTCTCTTGATCCAAATGAGTAAAATGTGATAGTTTCAATTACCTTCATTAAAATTGAACTTTCTATATGTTTAGCTAAGAGTTTCTGATAATTCTCTAAATTCAATGTTTGGAGTACTAGGAAGTCTTTTATTAAGACAGGTGTCTTCTTGAAGAGTCTGGGAAAGTAAAGTCAAATAATTACCTTTTGTTAATGTTTCTTTTTGTTTCTTAAACTACTTCTTAGATTCTTCTATGCACCAATTTGTAATACTTGTCATGTGGGTGCACCTTAGTATTTCCTCCATTCATATTTCCATCAACATGTTGCCATCTAATAATTAAATGTGCCATTAGCCACCTCTGTTTTCTCGCCTACTTTAAGTTGTGCCTGGATTTGTATTGTTTTGTTCCCGATTTCTTCGTATTAGTCCTTTTGGCCTGTCAGTTTCATTTCAAGTATTTATGCTGATGAATTATGCAGAAAGCAGATTATGAATCTTGGTGAAAACATTAGAAGTGAATGATAAAGCTACATATATTCTGGTTTAAGTTTATATCTCCCTTTTCTTTGGACAAGGAGACACTTTAGTTTCAGCCCAGTGCCTGCAGTTCATTATCATTATTATAACTATTGTCCTCTGAATGACTAAGGCTGCAGAGGAGATCTTTGGTAAATATAGTGTTATCTCTAAAAGTGAAATGATTTAGGAGTGCTGTTAAGGATATTAGAAGAAGACTTGCAGCTGAATATAGACAACTGGTTGTCCACCTGTTTTAATAGCTTAGTGTGATTACGTAACATTTCCTCCTACAATTTTATTTCCAAGTAAATATAGTCAAGTAAAATGGATTGGAATGAGAGTAAATGTTATCCAGTGAGCTTCTATAGTTCAGGGGAGACTTCTTAGTCTTATCCCAGGGCCTAATCATTATGCCATTATTTGCTCTCATTTCATCTTAATTTTTATTTTAATTCCAGAATCTCCTAGGATAACGTTGCTTTAGTCCTTGTTATTGCAGCTTACTCTATTTGCATCTTCTTTAGTACAACTCTTCACTATTAAAGACATGCTTACAAATCAAAAGCTGAAAAGCCATTAGAATTTGTGAAGAAATCCTGCAATATCTTTTGCTCAAATGACAAAAAAGTCACATAATGAGCAATACATTGGGAATGAATAACTCAAACATCCTGCATTTTCTAAACAAAATGTCTTATTTAGATCAAACAAGACTCTATCATATTTCATCACAACTATTAAAAAACAATTCATATTAAATTTCATATTCAAACACATGAAAAAAACAGTTCTAGCATTCTGACATCCAGACATCACACTAAGATTCATCCAAATAAAAATCAAAAAGTATTTGGAATCTCAGAACAATGAAACAACATTATAAAGGGACTCTACACATTCTTAGTTGGTATGCTTTATGTTTTAGCAGCACACACAACAGACAGTCATCTCTGAGATTGCATTACTCTGCCTTGAGGGAGAATTGATCTCACTAGCATCTTCTGAAGATATGGAGCAGATGCATGGCAGATGCTGTAAGCAAGTGAAGTGATTCAGCCACTCCGTCCCATTGGTGGGATTCAATTTTTTTTTGCTACTGGTTCTGCGGGCGTGGCTTGGTGGGTGTGGCTTATTGAACATGTGACTGGGTGGGTGTGGTCACCCCTCACCCTATTTTGGGCCTAGTAGGCTTTCCTGCAGCGTACTGGGAGCAAAAACAGGCCGCAGAGGGGGCACACTGCACCCCCTAGTTGGCCTCCCAGCAGCCTCCTGTGATCCAAAATGGGGCACGGTGGGGCCATGCTGCACATCTCACCCCATTTCAGACCTGGTTGGCCTCAGCAAACCACCCTGGGAGCCAAAATGAGGCACAGGGGGGGCACGCTGCACTCCCTCCTCACCCCATTTTTGGGCCTGGTTGACCTCCGCAAAGCACCCTGGGTGCCAAAATGGAGCATGTGGGGATCTCCAGGAAGGCGGTGGGCAGGCGGGGGCAGGGCCAGCCAGAATCTTTCCTACTGGTTCACCCAAACAGGCCCGAACTGGCTGAATCCCACCACTGCTCTGTTTCCTAGTATCTAAAACACTTTGCTTCATCCCATTGTTTCAAAAGAACACTTTGCTCAAACTTCTACTATATATATATATATGGAAGGGCATCCTTTGAGATGTACAGCCCTATTACCTAATGAACCACATTAAAAAATACTGTACTCTGATGCTAAACAATAGGTAAACTTCAAGTTAGGGATTCTTTTTATAAACCCATAGAAAGATAAATTACATTTCATCAAGTTTCTGCTCTTAGTAATCATGGAACATTTTCTGATAAATGAACATCTATATAAATATTCTGTCAGGATAATTTTACCTTCACTGCACTTTTTTCTAATTAAATTATTTAAATTCAATGAAGTGCTATCCTGTTGTTTGAACAAGCAGATAGTGTTCCTCAAATTAAACTATAGGCTGTAAGCTAATAGAATTATGTATGTTGACCAACTTGAGTATTTATAAACTTATTTATTTATTTAGCATCTAGCATACCATACATGGGCTAGCAGTATATATTAACACTTTATCTAGATTAGTAGAACACAATAAAATACAATGTTAAAAAGATCTATGTTTAAATACAAACATCTAGGCCATCTAACCACTGAAGTGTAGCAGCATTTATATTTTTAAAAATTAGATATTTGGACTAATATATGCCATCACCTTACAACCGGTCAATTTGATGTGAGATCCTGCTGACACCTTGATGGGAGGATACTATATTAAATAATAAAGGTGGGATTTGTGTGTGTCTGTGTCTATGTGTATTTCTAGATACATATAGTACATCAATTACATATATTATTGAATGATCCTTTCTGTGTGACCTGGATTTGTAACTTATTTTTCTGCTTATATGAAATAATTGAGCTTTTAAAATAACAGGCTATCTTTTTCTCATATCAGAATCAAAATATCAGCTACTGATGTGTAGCCAATAAATTTAAAATAATGATAATATTGCAGGATGCAAGCTATTCTGAGTAAAGTTGTTTTTTGCAACTGACTGTGGCCGATTTTGTCAATGCCGACAGTGTTCAAGTGATGCTCCAGCTGTTTTGGGATTCCACCCAAGGCACCTATTATCACTGGTACTACTTTTGATTTATTTTGCCAGCCATTCTATTTCTTTTTATAGGTCTTTGTATTTCGTTATCTTCTCCAGTTCTTTCTCTTCTCTTCTGCTCTCTCCAGGTACTACCATGTCCACCATCAACTTTTTTGTCATTCTTATCAACACGTGTTAATTCTGAAGTGTTACGTAGTAGATGCTTGTTTGTTTGAATTCTAGAGTCCCAGAGTACTTTAGGGTTGTTGTTTTTTTCATTTTCTATTAGTTTCTCTATTTTATATCCCACCAGTTCTTGTTTGCCATCAAACGTTCACATCTGCCTATGTGGGAAGGACTCAATAGGTGGATAAAAATGTCAAATCCAGTCTAAGCATCTGTCTAACTGTGTGACAAACCATAATAATAACAAGAAAAAAATTGAAGGAAAAATTGAAGTATCAAAAATGCCACCTATTATTTTATGTTCTATGACAATCAATCAAAAGCTAGTTAGTAGCTAGTTTCCACATATCAAATCAGTTGGACTTACTTACACTGCAAGATATAAAAACTAATTGGACATGAATTGAGAAACGATATTAAGGCTAACTTGAATATCGTGAAACCAGATACTCTCTTCCATACCCTGCCTCAATCCAATTTCATCCCAACTCATCTAAAAATAAACTTGGGGAGAGGGGGAGGGAAATAGTTCTGTTATGAAAACTAGTAACTTCAGAAATTGTTCTAGCACTTTTCTTTTCTGTCGCTTCAGTATGTACTGTGAATTGTGACAGAGTCATCCAGCTGGTTGGGGTGATAAAAATAAGTTGCAATTTCAGAAATAATGTTACAAATATATATCATGTTCTGACAAGATAAATTGAAGCTATTTGAAGTAGTGGTCTATCAACTTTCGAAGGTAGAAAAAGCTGATGTATCTATTTCAGCCTGGCTGTTTCAGTGACACTTGTCACCATTTAAAATAAACAAACAAATAAACAAAATCAGCTCACCATGTTAGGATGACTAAGGAAGCTGAAGACACTTGGGTCAACAGTATACCAACTAGCTGAAAGATCCTGGAAGATACATGGTAAAATTATTGCCTAGAAAAAGTGGATGCTTTAATCCTTAGTTACACAGTGACTTCTGATACCGTCAGAGTTTCCCTTCAAAGGGGAAAAACATTCACATGCCTAATACAATTTTTACACATATCAAGCAATTGTCCACATTTAAATAATACCATATGTAGGTAATAAGAATTTGTTTCTTTCCTCACGCGTGTAGGTCATTGACTACTAAATGTAGGGAAAACATAAAAGAATCAGTCATCTGTAGATGGGACAATCAATCTAGGGAGGTAGTGGTCTCCTTGAAGCAAAAATCAAAGATGTGGCTGAGAACTTTACTAAAATACTCAAGCCGCAGATTACTATACCTTCAAATATATTTACTAGTTAGGTGTCTATATCACGAGGGCTGGGAACTAATATTGTAGTAATGTGTCAGTCAGTATTCAATTAGGGGAGATAACATGTGTATATGTGTTGATTTTTTCCTTCTTTTCAATGCACTTTTTTAATGTCTTCATTGTTTTGCATTTTTGTTTACATTTTTTGGAGTTTTGTATTTTAACTTCCCTTTGAATAAAATAAAATACAGAGGAAGAAAAAGACATATATATTTGTGAAAATAATGACTTTGTTCGATGTTCATGGATACTTTCTGCTAATCTTCTGTCTGTTTGTCATATGTATTGGCTGTTGCAGTCCTTACATTGTATGCAGCAGTGACTGAACTGCTACAACTCTGAACAGCAGAAAAAGGAAACAAATCCTCTATACAACATCTTCCAACAACATGGATATCCAATCAACTTCATTAAAAAATACCTGACCACTCAATCCAACATAGTACAACCAACACAGGTTGTAAAAAATAAAATCACTGCCATACATCAAAAACACTTCAGGAACCACCAACAAACTGTCACAACCACATGGCATCAGTGTAGCACACAAACCAACTAAAGCACTCCAAAAGATCCTAAGTAAACCAAAAGACCCCGCAACCCCAAAAGAAAAAAACAGAATCACCTACAACATATAGTGTAAAGACTACAACAACCACTGCATGGGACAAACAGGCAGAAGATTAGCAGAATACATTGATGGGTAGCAACAAGCAGTCAGAAGACATAATGAAAACTCTTTAATTTTACAATACATGGCCAGACTTAACCATAATTTTAATTGGTGAACCAAGATTAACATCAGACCAACAATCAAAAAGTAAACAATATCAAGCATATTATTATTCAAGGAACTGCCAAACAAGCTAACAGTAAACAGCCCAACCAAAGAACCCATAAGACCACTCTCACCAACACTGACAGGGCAAACCACGAGAATATAAATTGTGAGCCCCTTACTATCCCTTACTAGCACTGATGATGCTACCAATTTGGCTAATGAAATGTCTGCAAGTAAATAACCAAGCTCAAAGAACACCAACGACCCCTCATAGACAGATAAACAATTAGAAAGCTAGAAATAGAGATAAATATGAAGCTACTGTATATGAAGATATTTAAAGAATTGACTATTGGTGACAATTTAGAGTAGTAACAAACAAACAATCTTTTCTCCATCTTTATGATCATATTACAGGCTTCTTTTCTGCCTATAATCAACAATTTTAATCAGCAAATCCAACTATCATTTCTTTTTTTCTATTTTCTGCAAAATGTAAAAGGTTTCCAGTCTTTTATAAATGAACATATTGTTTTATCCCTGATCAAACAGATCAATTTTGCCATTTTTTGCCAATTCCAATAAATTCACAATCCACTTCTTCATTGTGGGTATTTTAGTATGTCTTCATCATTGTGCATATAATCGTTTTGCTGCAGTTACTATATATAAACCAGACTTTCACAGTCCTTTCAAATTGGCTATCAATTAGCTATATTTCTATACTTTCTAATGTAGCCATATGTTTTACTGAATTATTTTTAATTCTTCTGGATACTTAATCCTTCATCTTATCAGAAAAAGCCAAACTTCCAAGAAAAAAGAAATTGTTAGCAATAGAAAAAATAAATGTTCATAAGAACATTGTTGTAAAAAAAATGAAAAAAAATCAGATACACTGAAAAGGAAGAATATACAGTACATGGCACCAATATAAAATTGAAACGAGCTATGAGTATTAAGGAAAGAAATGATTCTTGGCATGGTTTTCATGTAGGGTGAAATAGCACAGAAACCCATTAGAAAATAGTTTGTTTTTTATGATTCTGCTGGCAGTTGTAAAAAAAAAAAAAGCAGCTAAATATCTGCCATTTTTCAAGCAACCAATAAATATTAATTCTTGAAGTTATATTTTCATTTCTTCCATGTTTGTTCTTTAACCTTATTTCTTTCTATTTCATCACACAGCTTTTACAAAAGTATAATAAATTTCAGACAAAAATTAAATGCAACTTAGAAAACCATATTGGTTTTTCACCAAGCTTGAATGGCAGTTTGAATTTTATCTCCACTGTGTATCCTAGCAACAAGACAACTAGCCTTTCACAAATCATGGCTTTATTCCAGCAGATACGATAGTCCAGAAAACTGAGGCAGCTCCTGACACACTGAAGTCAGGTCATTCCTTGTTTTTCATTGATATCTAATGATATATCAGGCATTAAAAAAAGAGTCTTTCTTACATTTTGGCAGCTGTAAATTCTGTTATTTCTAGAGTAATCGTCCCCTAAGGAAAAATATCCTTAGCTAAAAATTTAGAGGCTTTCCTTACTTGTTTTTGTTTTGATTCACTCACATCCTGGATAGAACTTAAGCAAGTATTCATTTTTAAACTGTCTTTGAAGAAATTATCCCACATTATGAAGCTGAAACAAGCAAAGCAGAAGGATCTAAAGAGCCTAATTTAGCAGAAACTGCATTGATCACCTGGTAATGTGTGTTTTTGGTAACATAAAAATATTGGGAGTGTGTCTTTTTTTTCTTTTTGGTGACGAGATCTTTTTGGAAGTTCTGTTAAATAGAAGATGTTCTGTTGGATCATCATCCTATTCCTGTTTGGAAGGTTGTTTTTCAAAATCAACTTGTGTTAGGGGATTACTATTCAACTTCTACAAATTAAGGGTTCTACGTGTTTCAGTTCTTTCCTCTGTGTCATGAAATAGTTACGTGTAATCTACAAAATATCCAGAGATTTATATTTATTTCTATTATTTAAAAATGATCTCTCATTTCTTTCAGAGTCTGTAATTATTCTAAATGTATAAACCCTTTTACAATTTTTCCCCAAATGTATACATGGGGAAAATGCTAATGGGCTCATAACTTAGGTGGATAACCACGCTTCCTCCAGGCAATTGTTAAGAACATGTACACAATGCAAAAATCTTAAATTGCGGATAATAAGAAAATATGTTGAGAAAAGAAGAGTAGAAGAATTGTACAAAACTCAAGACGATAGTAAATTTGTTTATTGCAGATTTGTTTGACGTAGTAAATGTATATGCAACTTTTCTAACATGGTTCATCAAGGATGGATACACACGTTCCATGCATCAATTCACAGGGATGGCAATGAATAATAAGAAATATTGAAATGCATGGAAGGAATCGACTGGCAGCTTTTTGAAATGGCTACAGCTGAGTGCACTGGGTGAAAGGCTGGAGGTCTCCTGTCTCAGATTCTGTCTGGGTCTACACACCCTGTCAATGCTTCTCTACCTTGGTGGAGCAACTTAGTACCATCTCTTTTCAGAGAATGCCTAACCCGGCTTCCTGTCTCTAAATCCACTATATGAAAGAGCTGTCACCTCATGTGTTGCCTTACTGCTAGAAAAAAAAATAGCATTTAGAGAAGAAACAAATAATTTCAACAATACAGTCTCCTGGTGCTGTAGTATAGAGATGTGCAGTAAGAGGCTTTAGCTCTTCCTTTTCCTCTGGTGATAAATAATCCTGAAAAATATAGGTAGTCCTTGATTTACAACAGTTCATTTAGTGACCATTCAAAGTTACAACAGCATTGAAAAATATAACTATGACTGTTTATTACAGTTACGACCTTTGCAGTATCCTCATGGTCATGTGATCAAAATTCAGATGCTTGGCAACTGGTTCATATTTATGACTGTTGCTGTGTCCCAAGGTCATATGATCAACTTTTGCAATGATGAAGCCAGATTCAATTAACAACTGGATTGTTAACTTATCAACTGCAGTGATTTACTTAACAGCTCTGGCAAGAAAGAGCATAAAATGGGCCCAAACTCACTTAGCAAATATCTCACTTAACAGAAATTTTGGGTTCAATTGTGGTTCTAAGTTGAGGACTTCCTGTATGAATACATTCAAAGTTTATTTTAAAAATTCTCAGTGATGTATAAAACCTAATTTATAAAATACAGGTAATATTCCTTGGAAAACCATACACTGGTAGTGGCCCATTAGAATTAGTGGAGTATGGCAAGACCATCCATGCATCCATCCATCCACCTATCCATCCATCCTAATGTATCTACTAGAAACCATCTGAAATCACACAGAATGTTGTACTTGTGCAGGGTAATATGATCTAATAGAGACAGTAAGTCTTAATCAAACCATATGGTCAAAAAAAACCCCTTAAAACGTGACACAGCTTCTGACTAGAACAGAATCTAGAGCTAGAATCTTGGTGATAATCTGAATTCCAAAACAGAGTCATCTGATTCTTGGTCTAGGACTTTTCTCATCTTTTGGCAGGTATTCCAGCCATTTTTGCAGAGTTGCTTTGTAGTATATCTCGCTTATTTTCCCAGATCAAGGGAAACTGCCTCTGTCATTTAAAAGAAAACTTTTTCTCTAGTGAGGCAGAAATACCAGGAGTGTATGTACTGAAGCCTATAGCTGAGATTGTGAGGGTGTTGAGACTCAGGTGCTGCCTGGAATTTAGACTGGCGAGGAAGCTATATCACTGTGGACATAAGCTATCCATTCCTCCTTTTTTATGGTAGTGTGGTAACAGCAGATACAAGTGAAAGGGAAAATTAGAAAATATAAAATACATAATTGTGATATACAAGTGAAAGGGAAAATTAGAAAATATAAAATACATAATTGTGATAGTCAATAGTCTAAAATTAAATTAAACTAAATTTAAAATGAAATGTGTTTTATGCAAATAATAATAAATTATTTCCTCAGACAGGTAGACGGAATGATTTGATTGACTGATCAGTTGATACATGCTTTGCCCTCCTGCCCTGTATAAAAAATAGCGTCTGTCAATTCTGAAATCCTAGAGCTCTGACACAGGAAAAATAGGGATGTTCCTAGAACATAGCAAGGGTTGATCATTAGTGGCTTGCAAAATGCAAAGATCTTCCATCTTCCACCTTCCACCATGTCCCTAAAATGGAAGGAATTTAAACCATCTTAGGGCTTGACATAAAATTAATTGTTGAAAAATTAAATAGTGAGTGGCAAAGCTATTTTCTCTCCTGTGTATGTTGCTGATCTGTCATTGTCAAGGCTTTTGGTATGGTGGGGTGAGGAGCACCCCAAGGAGACTGTCCAAGAGCCTAGGTGGCGCAGTGGTTAGAGTGTTGAACTGCAGGCCACTTCTGCTGATTCAATCTAGCGGTTCAAATC
>JANHFL010004135.1:0-29443 GCA_032468155.1 Oxyrhabdium leporinum
TTTGAACCGCTAGATTGAATCAGCAGAAGTGGCCTGCAGTTCAACACTCTAACCACTGCGCCACCTAGGCTCATATAATCTAGTTTTCCGCAGGTTTCCCTCTAATGCCCACCCTGTTGTACACATTTTCCTTTTGTTATAACAAACGCCATGCAGACTTTTCCATTGTAAACTAAACCACACCTTTCTGGAAAATAAAAATAAAAATAAGGGCACACCAATGTGCTTCTGGTCCAGGAGGCAAGACTTCAGCGCATTTGCATTAAAAAAAATCTGCATCGAATGCATTTCTCTCCCATATCCAGTATTGCCTACATCATTCTGCTCAAGCCACTTTTACACTATGTTTGCTTGGTTTCCTTGTTGGAGAAAGAACAGCAAGATTCTACCATTCAGGCCTCCTGCAAGACTTTGGCATTAACACACCTACAATATGGTGAGGTGGGTCAGTCTATTCCTGTGATGGAATGTGCACCTGGAGGAACAGTGAGGGAGAGTTTTGGCAACAAAGAGGCTTTCCCAAAAAGGAACCCGGATGAAGAGAGTATGTATCCCACAGTTGGAATACGGGAGGGGGATTCAGGTACTGTACGAGCCCTTGATGCTCTCTGAGCTTGGTTATTTTCTTGAAGACATTTCATTTCCCAACTAGGTAACATCATCATGTTACCTAGTTGGGTAGTGAAATGTCTGCAAGAAAACAAGCAAGTTCAGAGAGCACCAAGGACCCCAAAATTCAACCCTGAGCTATAAATAATCTCCTCTATAAGTTCAGGGCAGCCACACCCTAAAATCTCTCATGATATCTCTAGTAGGTTAAAAGGTCATAGTTTTAATTTGGCATGATTCTGTCCATTAGGTATTAGCAAATAAAGATCGAACTCAATTGAGTTTTGCTCTGTGTTCCCTAGGTTTAGGCCTGACAACTATTCTATTATAGAAATCAGCTTGCCGCTTGGTAAGCATCTGAATCATAGAACATAGGGCTGGAAGGGACCTTGGAGGTCTTCTAGTCCGACCCCCTGTTCAAGGCAGGAGACCTTATATCATCCTGCACAAATGACTGTTCAATCTTTTATTGAAAACTTCCAGCGATGAAGGACTCATGGTTCTGGGAGGCCAGCTGTTGATTCATTGTAACAGAATAACAGAGTTGGAAAGGGACCTTAGAGGTCTTCTAGTCAACCCCCTGCTCTACCAGGAAATCTTATACCATTCCAGACAAATGGCTGTCCAGTCTCTTTTTAAGAGCCTCCAGTGATGGGGCACACATAACTTCTGAAGGCAAACCGTTCCACTGGTTTATTGTTCTCACTGCCAGGAAATTTCGGCTTAGTTATAGGTTGCTTCTGTCCTTGATTAGACATTCTAAGAACGAATCATGTCATTCTTAGATTTGTATCGGATATTATAGCTGTAAGTGTAGGAAAAATGATTTGGATCAATGTGAAAGATGAATTTGAGCTAAGGGATATCTATTGCCACAGCTGCTTCACGGGAGACTTGCTTCATAGGGTATTGCAAGTGTTTACCTATCCTGCCGATGTTTCGTGGCCAAGGCTCTGTGAAGTTCCTCAATGACTCGACTAGGAGGTAAAGGTAGGTGGACAGCAGCCAGGTGAGGGGATCCAGTTGGCGTCGTATGCTGCCCTCTGAGGTGGGGATCGGAGACTTTCGGTCCTGAGGACTGGAAGGGAACAGCTTGTCCTGAGTGTTGGGAGGAGCCAACAATTACGTAATTTTTCAAGATAGTGGATGGGGGAGATTTCAAGGCTGTCTCATCGGCTTCGCTTCCTGCAGCTGGAAAGAAAATCAGAAAAGGTCATTTGTGGTGGGATGCAAATGGCAGCTTTCCATTCATTCCATACAGGGAAAAGACATCTGTGCCCCTACTCTTTAACTGACTCCTTCCAAAGGGCTAATCTCAGAAATTCCCTTGCCCTCCTTCTCTATTGGGAGGGCAGTTTTTGTTTTGTTTTTTTTAAGGCAAGAGGGCGGCTGCAAGTCCAGAGTTGTAGGAGGGAGGGGTTATTTCCCTGAAGGCAAAGAGACACCAGAGCTTGGAATCTCTGGTGGGCAGGAAGAGAGCAAGGTCAGACCCTCCCTAACAATTCGCAGAGTATCATCGTCTCCTTTTAACAACCCCATAATCCCTTGCGGAGTGGAGTCTGGGCAACTGAATGGAGCTACCAGAGTGTTTTAATGGCTGGATGCTCTTCCTGTCGCCAATGTGGAGTTTTGTTCAGCAGATATATTCTCATTGTGCCCAGAGAGAGAAATATCTGCCTGTATCTAGGATCAAACTCACAGCCTCCTAATTGTGAGGTGAGAGCTCCATCTCTAGGCCACCGTACCACTCTAGCAATTCACAGAGTATATCTATAATTATTGCAGAGAATTGCTTTAGGTGAATAACAATAAATGAACTACCAAGAAGTCATTCCCCATGCCATTCGTGGTTCTTTGGGCCTGACAGCAATTATGCAAAGGCCCACTCCTTTATTTGTACATTACACTTGTGATGTATGCAAAAAAGCGGGGAGAGATTTCAGTTGTATGATTGCAGCTGCCTTCTTGTTATATATATTTTTTGACTCTCCTCTAGATACTTCTGTCCCCAAGAAAATATAGCTGACCAACTGACCACAGGAATAACTTTTCATCAAATCTTTGTAATGCGGGCAGCCAAACCACCCTCTCAGTTTGCAGCATTGGCAACAATACAGGATGGAAATTCTTCATTTGCTCTTAAAAATAAAAACCTTCTATTGTATCATGAAGCAAATTTGAGGGGGTTGCTTTGCTCAAACATTCATTGAAGTAAATCTCCAACAGAGATCTGTGCAGCCCCACTATGTGACTTCTTGCTGTTATTTACTTTGGAGGTATATCGGCATAACCCTGATATCATTTCTAAAATATGTACCGTGATGATGTCTTCATAAATATGGATTCTGATTGAATGTAGAGGGATGCATATTACCATATGCATTTCATGTATGCTACAGCTCTCAGGCTGAGTGCTTATTTAGTAGTCTATTTCACAGGATATTTAATTCAATACCCCTTAAAACAAGCCGGGGGGTGGGGAGCAGTATGCTTCTGTTTGAGGTGCAAGGAGATGAAAAATTGTAGATTTCTGCCAGCTACTTCTGGATACCAGCAAGACATGAAGTTTAAATGGGGAACTTCAGAGGGCAACCCTATGATGTCTTCTCAGATAACTCTTACTTTTTACTGAGATTTATGAATGGGGCTTTGAAAAGCTGGATAGGAAGAGTACCGAGTTCTTTGAACTCTGGTGTTGGAGAAGACTTCTGAGAGCAGCATGGATGGCCAAGAAAACAAAACGGTGGATGATCAGAAAATCAACCCAGAATTCTCACTTGAGACACAAATGGCCAGGTTCAAATTATCTTGCTTCGGACACATTATGCAAAGACTCCGTTTTCTGGAAAAGGTTCTAATGCTGGAGAAAGGGTCTAAGGCTGGGAAAGGTGGAAAGAAAGAGGAGAAGAAGACAATCAGCAGCATGGTGGACTGACTCAGTTGTAGTGGCAATAGGTGTTTGAAGATGCCCTTAGTTTAATTATAACTCTAAGTAGGGAAAGTAAATAGCATTTGGAAAGTAGAATTATAAGTAGTAAATCTAGTTGCCTAGGTATATTCTTCCCCACTGTAGTTTTAAACTGAACAATACTGTATTTCTATTTAGCATCTGCTTCTAAATCTATATCTATCTACATGTAGAGATCCTCCTGTTTGGCAAGGCTATATGTTTATATGTTTATATGGTACTGCACTTAAATTCATAGTTTGCATTGACAATGAGAAGTCCCATTTGTTTTGATGCTAGGAGGTCAAAGATTAGAATTAGAATAAGCATAAGAGAAGAAACAAAACAATTCCATCAGAGAAAAGTTTGGTTGGTTGGCCCAAGAGTCAGCTTGAATACACACAGCCTAAGAATTATCACAATGTCAGAGAATCCAGTGATACTTTATAATGATTTCATCCTGATATGAAAATATATACGCTGCCCAGAGATCTTCCAACTTCCCAATCCATTTCTCTTTCTCTATCAAAAACAAGACCTCCAACTTTCCTGAGAAACAGGACAACATATAAGCATATCTTAGACTATCTAGTCTGCTTCTGGCCTACATGAACATTGCTATAGGGATTTTTCAGCCTCTGTCCTCCAGAAGAACAGGTCACATTAAGCCAAGCTAAAAGCTTCTCTGGTATTTTTTTGACAGCATATTGATTTCTGCCTGGGATCCAGTTCTTTGTTCAGCTGAACCAACATACAAAGATAGGCATCATACTCAGACTTCAGTTCTTCCATCTCCCGCAGCTTTGGTTGAACTGTGCATTTTGGAATATGAAATCTGAAGTGGGATTTAGAAGTGAATTTGGATTTGGTCATAAGAGCACTTTCATATCTCATCTGTTTAGTCCTTGTGAAGTATCAAATCTGAAATGACTTCAGCTGTCAGATGTCATTGTATGTGATCAACCAAACACCAGTTCTCAAACATGTCAGTTCTTAAGCATGCTCTAAGTCTACAAATTATTGAACTGTAGGTAGAATTGCTGTAGTAAAAGGTATCACCAGCAAAGACATGTAAGCTACGTTCATTATAAGGTACCCCTCACACACTACATGGAAACTAGCAGTTTCTTTAAATTATGGGACTACATCTTTCCTGGGTCATCTGTGAGATCTTCTCCCATCTTCAGGACTCCATGGCTGATCAGTCTTCCTTCTAATAAAAGACAGCTCCCTTTGGCTGAATGAGACTCACCTGGTACAATCTTCGAGACTTTGGGTACAATCTTAGGTGGTGGAACTGGAAGTGAGGAAGGAGGGTTAGGGACCTGGACTGTGTTCCTTTCCATCTGTTTCTGGGGGGACTCGATGGATCCCAAAAGTAGTAAGGCTTGTGGAGTCTCTTCAGAGGTTGGCAGGCTGACATTTTCCCGTTCATCTGTGGATGCTGATGTCTTCTTGGCTGAGAGGAGACAGGATCAGAGGCAATGGGACATGAAATACACCATGACAGCAGCACAAGGGAAAAGGCAAGAAAGAGAGAAGGAAATACAGGCGTGGTGGTATAGCACACAATAAAGAACTCATTGTGTCCATCTGTGGCCAACAGACCATTCCAGGAACCAGGCAGCCCAGATTGCAGATAAAAATGGCCCATAGCTTCAGCACACAATTCTCTTTTAAGGAAAAGGGTAGAGCTGAGAGGGCTTATTTACAACTCCTCTCTTCTGGAACATGTTCAAATGCTTTGAAGAATGTGTGATGGGCTTTAGGGGCCAGCTCTACTGTGGAAAAATATGGATCCCAGTGATATCAGACACTGGGGGACAGCAGACTCTGTATTCATTTTACTAAAGCCAGAATTGCTCCTGAGTGTAAGAGGATAGCACAGTATATACCTCAAAGGTTGAGTTCCTGAGAGAAAATTAAGGATGGCATTAATTAAATGCAGAAATCTCGGTTGATTTCCTATCTGCCATTTTAGCTGAACCATACCCCTCCTAAACATCTAAAATTCAATAGCTAAAATGACAATATAAAACTACAAAGAAGCCATACTCTTAAATGCTCAAGAGATGTTGATTAACTGCCCTTATTCAAACATGAGTGTTTGAACATTCTCCTAATATATACTGAAAAGAGTCGATCTATTATCATAAGTAAAAAAATAGTTTAGTCCTAATTATAAGAATAATACAAAAGAAGAGAAAGCATCAGTAACTGCTCTATTCAAAGCTGAATTGCTCTTGGAGATGACAGAATTTCATTACTTTAAACAAAATTATAAAGGATTGAACAATTATATCCGAACTGAATGGTTTATTTTTTGATGAAGCCGAAATGAAATGAATTTGTATCTGAGCAAACATTGACAGGTTTGGGCTTCATAGGGAAAAAAAAACAAAGTCATATTTCACTGCAATCTTTTGAAGACCAATGTATTTCACCCAGGAAGGAAGGCAGTTCAAGTCTAGCTATTAAAGCAAATGTGTGGCCAAGCAGAATTTAAAATACCTGCAATGATTGGAGAGATGGGATATTTCTGGGGGAATTCTCAAGAGTTTCTGGGGAGAATGGAATGGAGGGGAACCATTAATATCTGTTGACTATGAGATACCTATTGTTGTGTTCCATGTCTTTCTTCTCCAACCATATCTAGTAAAATGCAATTCAATGGTGAAAAAAGTAAAGTTCTACATTTAGGCAAGAAAAACAAAATGCACAGGTACAGTATATGTGGTACCTGGCTCGATAATAGTAACTGTGAGAGGAATCTTGGAGTCCTAATGGACAATCATTTAAATGTGAGCCAGCAGGGTGCTGCAGCTGCCAAAAAAGCCAACACAGTTCTAGGCTGCATTAACAGAGGGATAGAATCAAGATCATGTGAAGGTTAATACCTCTTTATAATGCCTTGGTAAGGCCACACTTGGAATACTGCATCCAGTTTTGGTCGCCATGATGTAAAAAAGATGTTGAGATTCGGAAAGAGTGCAGACAAGAGCAACAAAAATGATTCGGGGGCTTGAGGCTAAAACATATAAAGAATGGTTGCTGGAATTGGATATGTCTAGTTTGATGAAAAGAAAGACCAGGGGTGGCATGATAGCAGTGTTCCAATATCTCAGGGGCTGCCACAAAGAAGAGGGAGTCAAGCTATTTTGCAAAGCACCTGAAAGAATGGATGGAAAGCAATCAAGGAGAGAAGCAACCTAGTACTAAGAAGAAATTTCCTGACAGTTAGGACAGTTAATCAGTGAAGCAACTTGTCTCCAGAAGTTGTGGGTGATCCAGCACTGGAAGTTTTTAAGAAGAGATTGGACAACCATTTGTCTGAAATGGTATAGGGTTTCCTGCCTAAGCAGGGGTTGGACTAGAAAACCTCCAAGGTCCCTTCCAACTCCATTATTCTATTCTATATCTTTCTAAAAGCAATGGGAGTTCCTGGCCTTTAAAATAAAATTCACAATGCAGTTTTTTGATATGGATTAATGCAGTTCCTTCAATAATCTACCCCCTCTAGGAAGAGAGAGTTGATAAAACTAAAAGCAAACACATTCTCAATTTAAAAACTCCCTTGTAACTATCATATTGGAAGACAATATAAAGTTAGCCAATAGCCATATTTTTTAAAAAATAATAGATATGTGAAGGAAGTGGAAAACACTAAAACTACTGAACTAGTCCTATAATATATCTTGTCAGAATTCATGGGCAGTGATTAAAGACCAGTGATTTATGCTAATGCAGTATGGCTGCTTTAAGGAATCTGAAGGTCCAGTGCAACTTCAGGTTTAATGGCTACTATAGACATTGTAGATGAATTCTGCAAATGAGATATTAAAACTATGTATTGAAAATGGGAGATCCATAGAATCCGAGCTAAAAGTTAAAAATTTAATTAGATGAAACTTGTCAAATACAGAAGCCACCAAGCAATAAAATCCTCCACAGGAGAATGACCCTCTCAGCTTGATCTACCCTACGCCTAACATGTAATTTCCCACCTAAAACTTCCATTAGCCTGATCTATTTGTTGGTGAATACAGATGTGTTAGCCTTTGGATAGACATGTCTGGATAAAAATCCCAGCAACTCTCTCAGGAGTGGTACAACAGAAGTAGGCAGCAGTATTTTTCTTATTTTCATACTTTTACTCTGCACATAGAAACTACTTCAGCCTGACACTCTCTTTAAACACCACCACCTCTTCTCCAACAACTGCATATGATGTGGTGTTCTTAAACTAGCCCTATTTTCTAAAGGAAGATGTACGTGGAACCATATTTGCTGCTTCATAACCAGGGGAAATCCTTTCATTTCTTTGATTATTTAATATTGTTCATTATTTATCCAATAATTTTGAAGGTTATTTTATTTGGAGATAATTCCCACAGGACAAAGAGGGAAACTGTTCTTTACAGCTAAGTCAATTTCCTAATAATTCAGTTCATTTCTTTCATTGGATTAAAGACAGAAGTAAATGCTGTACTTTTATTAGATGCTATGTTACTGTAAGGCTTGATGTTAACTATTGTAACTATACAATCAACTAAATATTTAGTTTACCTATTTCTGGCCAATAAACTCTCTGGGTTTTCTTTCATTGGATTTCACTTACTTGAAGCAAGGGAATGAGAGACCAACTTAATTCCAGAGAAGTCATTTTATTTAAACACAGGTAGTTCTTAACCAAGATTCCCAATCAATCCCAAACTGGTTGAACTATTTTTGGGTCTCTGTTCTACAACACAAGATGAAGGAGAAATATTGCTGAGCCATATTTATTTTTGCAAAATTCACACAAGTATATGGAATTAAGGAAATAGCTTATAAAGATTTATAACTAAAACTTGGTCTCGCTTAACTTGATTACTGAAATTTACCCATGGGGGGGAGGTGTTTTCCTGATACACCAAATCATATGCTAACTGAGTCTGCTGGGTTTACACAGTATGTTAAACACAGACAAGTACATTAAACAAAGGCAAACTTACTATGCTCTCTCTCAAGCTAAGATCTAGTGGGATTTCCAGATCCAAAAAGACAGGCAGGTAGTGGCCAATCAACCAGACATTGTGGCAGTAGAAAGGGGCAAGAAGACAGTGGTGGCAATAGACACAGCGATGCTTAGTAACAGCAACATCAGAAAGAAGGAGTATAAGAAACCGGAGAAGTACCAGGGCCATGGAAAGTAAAAGCCAAACTGGTTCCAGTAGTGGTACACTGTGCCTTAGGGCTGTGACTCCTAAACTAGGAGAATGGATCCAATTGATCCCAGGAATGACATCAGAGCTCTCTGTCAAGCTCTGTGTCCTCTCTGTAGTGCACCCATAAGGGTGAGAAGGACTTTTTCTTCAATATAAATAAATACAAGTTTGCAATTCTGGAGTTAAAAATAACTAATACAAACTAAAAAAGAAAAGAAAAAAGTACATAAAAACCTTACATATTTAAAGAAAAAAGGATAAAGAAATAACTTCCCCCTCAAATCCCACAGAATCAGGACCAGGTTCTATGAAGGATGCCAGATGAGTGGATAGTTTAGAGAGGCCACTCACAATCAAGAATTTCTTTGCAAAACCTCTAACTTCCCCCTTCATTGTGGCAAATAAAATTTCAGTAGCTTATCATCTTCTCTAATATTTTTGGGAAATGCCCAGCCAGGCAGGGAAGAGGAATCAAGTAGAAAGTTAGCTTTGAATTGTTGTGCACTCTCAAGAAATATATCTCTCTCTTTCTCTCTCTGTGCGTGTGCATGCTAAAATTCTACATGACTTGTTAAACATATTGTTTAAAAGTTGAATATATACTTCTTGTGTCACTTCAGATGTGGTTGAAATACTTCTGGTCTCTTTAGGAAGCAAAATTTGTCTTATACAGATAGAAGATTAGGAATTATCAAAGCCATTAAAGATGTAGACCACATCCACAAAAGAGACAAACTGACTCTGTTCTATAACAAAAAATCATAAGAAAAGGAACAAAAGTTCTTCTGCAATAGAATCCCTATATATGAGTGTTTCCTTTGAGAGTAAAGTATGTTCTAGAATTCTTTTGTTATTATTGTAACTTTCTTTTTAAATGTTATTCCTTTGTAAAAATTTTATTGAGAGTTTTGCAAAGAATATAAAAATTAATATAAAGAAAAGAAAAGACAAAAAGTGTAAAGGGAAAGAATGAAAAGTAATAGAAATAGCTTCCAATTTTCTGTGCAGCAAAATATAGGTACAATTACAAAATCACCTTTATTCTATGGGTATAAAATAAAAGTTCCCTTTTTTAATTATTTTTAATCATCAAAACATAAGATCATTTTGTTCTGTTTCATGAGAAAGGTCTATAAGAGGTTTCCAGTCGACAATATAAGCATAAATGTTGTTTTTTCATCTAATACACATTCCTCTCCTATTTTCCTCACAATAATCACCTCTCTGAGGTGAATTGAAAGAGACTAGCTGGCCCAAACTTACCCAGCAGGTTTCCATGCCTAAGGCAGGACTAGAATTCATGGTCTCCTGATTTCTAGCATGGTGCTTTAGCCACTAGATCAAACTGCCTTTTTCATCATCTTCATCAAACATTCTTCCATTGTGGGTAATGTGTGTATTCCCCATTTAAGCATATAATAATCTTGCTGCAGTTGTCATATATGCTTTTAAATGTTACTTCTTTTAAAAAAAATGTTTTGCTTAGCTTAGCTTAAGCTAGACTTTCCTCTAAAATTGTTGTTTCATAGATTAACCACTTACAATCTAGACCAGGGGTGTCAAACTCATGTTGTCATGGCGTCATCATGTGACGCATTGTGACTTTTTTCCCCTTCACTAAACCGGGTGTGGGCGTGGCCAGCGCATAATGCATCCAGACCGTGGGCCACAAGTTTGACACACCTGATATAGACAGTAAACAGGGAAATCTGACAGGAATTGTGGGGAATACTAATAGTTGTACACTGACTACATACCGTATGTTTACCTACTCTCGTACAAAACCACAATGTAATTGATTCTGGCCAAGTGAATTGTATGAATTCATTGGGGATTATAAATTGTTCTGACTTAGCGTACTGAACAAACTGAACAAAATGTAGTTTAACCAATGCAATATATACAGCACTTACAGGAAAATAGTTTATATTTATTCTATTATTCTATAAAGGTCCCCTTTTAGGGAAGGTGACTTCAGTATTTGATACTGATGCTGCATTCCAAGCAAGGCGTAATCATTGGAGGTTTGGTGGTCTGGGTTTCTTCTGCTTCTGCTGAATGTCTCTCTCATCTATGCTTTAATTGTGGATGCAAAGTCTATGGAGATTCTCAATCATCCACGTTATGGTTGTCCCAAAGATGCTTTTCAAAAGGCAACTGGACTTTCTTAGTTTTTTTTCCCTTGAAAATGTTTCACTTCTCATCCAAGAAGCTTTTCAGCGCTGAACTGAATATGCCTTTTAAAAAGCACCTTTGGTATATGTGGATGCAAGGGCTCACCTGGTGTGTATTTCCAAGATTTGGGTGGGTGCAGGGTAGTGATCCTGTCTTAGAAATGTGGCCACCTGGGTTCCAAGTGTGGTTTCAGTCAAGACTTTATGATAGGAGTGGTGATGCAGGACAATGTAGTGGCCTTTGAAGTACTGCTTCATAGAAGACACTGTCATTCAGGGCACTGTGCTGGCCTTCAAAGTATTGCTTCATTGAAGGCAGTTGTTAGACTCTACTTGTGAAATTGGGCCCTAAGATTGCTGCTTGTGTACCAGCATCTTTGCCTGAGCTGCTTGACTCTCTCATTGGGCTGGTGGTGGGGGTTCTCCAGGTTCATGGTTCTGGAGGGTTTCAACCTGTCTGCACTAGGCTTGGCGTGAACTCAAGAGCTCATGAACACATGGGCCTGATCCAGATTATTGACACCCAGTAGATGTCACACATTAGGACTATTTTTTGTCCTGGGGCAGTAGCAATGTAATTACTTGGAATCAGAAGATGTTTTCATAGATGGATCACTCTCTGTTAACCTTTCACTGCTCCCTGCTGCAGGATGGAGGGCCCTTTTTGATTTGTCTGCCCAAATCACCTGATGGACCTTGTGGGATTCAAGTGGAAACTTGGGATAATTACTGAAGTTCTGGTGCAGACATTTGGCCAAAGTCTTAGCTGCTGTTTGAATGAACATACAACAGAGACTTTGGACTGGATTGTGCCCATGTGGCCTCTCTTTGTTGGTGGATCCTGTGCAGGCCTTGGTTCCAGAGGAACTCTGGGAGATTAAGTGGCATAAACAATGCCTTGGCTGCTGCTGGAAAAACATGAAGAATGATTTTGACCAGGTGCAGGTAGGAGCCTGGTTAAGGTCTACCTTGTAGCAATAAGGGCAACGAAACGTACCTATTTTTCTGCCTTTATTCCAACCCCACATGCCCCCCGCCACTATTTTCAATAACTTATCCCCTTCCAGTTGGTTTATTTTTATTTCCAATAATCACCCATAGATAAATGGCTTTATGAATTTATTAAATAAATAAAATTCCCAGATGGAGAAAAGGGAATATTTTTACTCCTACAGAAAGTTCGTAATTTGTATAGTGCCCATATTAGCTCTTAATTTGCCCATTCCTACTTGTATTAGATCCAATCTAAGGTTATTGATAGAAAAACAGAATGTAATCCATTTCCATTGGATTCATTAATTAATACAAAAAAGCCCTAACATTTACCTATCCTCAGAAATGGTAAACCATGAAAGACACTAGTTAGAGTATAGTGGATAGAATATGAACCCCCATTAATATAGCTAAAAACTAACCTCCATGGGTGACTCAATACCATTTAAGCTATTTAATAAAATATTTCCCCTGTGGGTTTCTTTTTAGATTTTTCACTGAATAACATTAGAAAATTACTGGGCAATTTCTAGTTTACACTCAGCACATTTCCAGTTAATCAGACCAGGCATACATGCCAATTGATTCAGCTAACAAACATATGCCTTGAAATGTATTGATTAAACAAAGGCAAACATCAGAGCAAAAAAAGTTAATTGGCAAAATGGGACAAAGTGCAGGGAAAAGCAGGGAGAGCATAAGACATATATGAAAGGCACACTTTACACTAATCTATGTAATTGTATCAAAAGACAGTGTTTTCCGGAGTCACTGGAAATAATACTGTCAGCTTGGATAGAGAAGGGAGTGGTCTTTGGTTATTCCAGCTTTAACCCATTTAAATCCATAAAAGTAGCAGAACAGCTATGGAAAATAGGACACCAGAGATCCCTTATCTATTTTACACAGTGAAAGAAATAATTTGTTATACATAGCCAAGAAATAATATCCAGTTAGCACAAATGAAGAGTGCAATGATCCTAACAGAGCACATCTAGGCTGCAAGTGACACATTTCATTAATCCTTTGGTTTGCTCTAGAATGCATGAGCATAAAATATGAGCTCACTTCCTATGAGGAACAATGCAACTGCACTCTGGAGTATTAAGAAGCACCAAACTACCGAGGAAACTGCTCTGAAAATGTGCAAATGGCAAAAGAAAAAAGCATATTACAAGCATTCTGACTATACAAGTAGGAAAATGCCTGGCTTAAGTTTCCCCAAGAATTACTGTATTTTTCACGCTATAAGACACACTTCCCCCCCCCAAAAAAAAGTGGGTGGAAATGTCTGTGCATCTTATAGAGCGAATGTTGCCAAAGCCCCGTCTACCCACCAGCCCCCATCCTTCGGCCTCTGCCTCCCAGCAATTTGCCTCCTTGCAGCAAACAGGAAACAGCCTGGTCAGCTTCAGCACAGCCTGATTTTGCACGAGCAGCTGATTGGCGGTTGGATCAACCTCCCAGAATACCACCGATCAGCTGTTCCAGGCTGCGGGGATCACCGCCGCTCATTGCCATCGTCACCGCCCATCACCACTGCCGCCTATCGCCGCCTCCCCGTACCCCATTTTTGGCCTCCTTGTGCCCCATTTTCAGCCTATGCGCATCCTGTTTTCAGCCTGTTCTAGGCAGCGGGGATTGCCGCCACCGCCTATCGCCACCACCTCATGGAACGGGCCAAAAACGGGATGTGCAGAGGCCGAAAATGGGGTGCGTGGAGGCTGGCAGCGATCCCTGCGGCCTAGAACAATTGATCGGCAGTATTCTGGGATGTCGATCCAACCACCAATCAGCTGCTCATTCCAAATCAGGCTGTGCTGAAGCTAACCAGACTGTTTGCTGTTTGCTGCAAGGAGGCAAACTGCTGGGAGGCAGAGGTAGATTTTTTTTCCTTGTTTTCCTCCCCAAAAGCTAGATATGTCTTATGGTCTGGAGCATCTTATAGTGCGAAAAATATGGTAACGATGTATTGGTAGGCTATTTTATTTCTTCTATGCTGGACACTTATTACCAACTTCCCTGCCCATTCAGGGAAGAGTGAAGCATTAAAGTATAAATAGAAAATGAAACCAGCAAGGGAAAAAAAGGTCAGAAACATCTGTTTAGTAATATCGCTGAGTATTTTTCTTTGTTTTTCTTGAAAGAGAAAAGGAAACTATAATCAGAAGCTTGCACAGCTGGCTGGAACCATTACTGCCAGCCAGCCTGCTAGCCTGCCAGCCAAAACTGACATAACAAGGCAATTGATTAACCGATTCTACAATAGTTTTTCCAACCTGATCTTACCAAAAGCCCTCTAGCCTAGTTTTAAAGAACTTCTGCCAACATCTGCAACGTGGGAACCATTTTATATAGTGGAGCTGTGCAAAAATGCTTTACAATATGCATGAACACAAAGTACTTTTCCTTGATTCATTAAAGGAACTATGTTTTTGTATTGCTCATACAGCTGCTTTGAAAGTAGTATCCAAGAATCTCCATTTGTATCTATAGCCACTTTCTTTCTTAGGAGTTCTAACAGATCTGTTTCCTGTGCATTTACACACAATCACACAGTTGTGCATAATTTTCAAATCAGTCAGCTGAATTTTGCAAAAGATGTAGCTATTTAACATTTCAAAACTTGCTTAGATCTAACTAAAATGCGCCTTTGGAATACTTTCCAAAGCCGTAACATACATTTCTTCCTTCAGATGTTTATTTTATTCTGACTGATTCAGAATACACGAAAAATAATGTTTCAAGTTGCTGTCACATGTCAAAATCAAACTTATACCAGGTTATTTTGTTCTGTTATCACTGGATTGTCTTCAGTTCCAAAACAGGAGCTTTTTTTGTCTTAGGTCAGCAATAGAGGAATTTTGTAATCTAATTGTGCTTCAGGCTACTTTGTAGAAGTTTTTAATGATATTTGATACTTATTTGAAGACATTTGATAACATGTTCAATATTTCCATGCAATGATATTCAAAATTAAAAATGAACAAAATGTGTGGAATCTGACTGGGTCAAAAGCAGATTTCTAGTAGTTCTTATACTTCTGAACTATAATTTTCCCTAAGTAGCAATTCCTCATCTGAGAGAAATATGAAAGCTTTTAAAGTAGACCACAGAGAATGATAACAATTATATGGGATCCATTATTGTTTTCACATCAGCAAAAAAACAGTGACTCAAAGACTCTGATCTTACGCAGTTGGAAGATACACTTAAAGACTTATTCTTAGAAACCCCACAGATTAATCATATCAAGCATTTTTAGCAGAAAAATTTAAACTGGGGCTTCTAAGAACAATTTGAATAGTCTTTGAAATGTATTAAACAGACATAGTGGGAATCAGGAGAGAAAAATGGATAGTTATTGGCTTATTATTTGAAATAGGAAAAACAATGAAATTTTGTTTCTGAGATTCAGGCCAATGATGGACAGTTATTTATTGATAGATAATCTATTACTCAACAGTTTTATTATTGCTACAGTTATATTAACCAGAGTCTTGAACCGAATATCAAATTATTAATTTTCAAGGACATTTATATATGGCTTATATTCTGATTATAAATTGTAACACATCTAATTTGCTGCCTTAGGGATCTTCTATATCTATAAATTACTTAAAGACATTAGGCCCATCACTTCCTTTCATTTCTGGGAAGAAGGCAATGGCAAACCATTTCTGAAGTCTTGCCAAGAGAACTGCAGGAACCTGTCCACTCAATCACCAGGAGTCAATACTGGTTTAAAATTACAAGAAAAACTCTTAATAATTAAAATTCCCTAATGCAGGGTAGATAGTTATCAATATCTCCTATTGATAGGAGATATAGTTATCAATATCTCCTATTTACAATTATTAGAAAGATATAAACTAGACTTTGTTTTTGGACATTGTAAAACTGAGTTTTAAATAAAACTGTGCACAAATAATGAACATGTAATTGCTAAAATGTATAATTTTAATTGAAATTTGAAACAGAAGAACAACTGAAAGACTATGATGAACAAGGCTAAGTATCATGATAATATAGAAAGAACAATGGGAAATGTGTGGCTGAAAGAACTGAAATTTACAGTATGTTATAATTTTAAAGAGAACTTTTATTAATGATGTACCATTGGTACACTGTATGTCACCAGAAAAAAATGTCCAGAATGTATAAATGTATAATGTATAAACTTATGTAGGAAATGTGAACAAGTAGAGGGGTCATTTTATCATGTTTGGTGGATATGTATAAAACCTAGAAAAATCTGGATTCAAGTACATTGATTGAGAGGATTTTAAAGATTAATATAGAACTGAATCCAGAGATTTTTCTTTTGGGATTGATGGGCAAACAGTTGGGAAAAAGGTTATGGAGCTTTGTTTTTGTATATGTTATATGTAGCAGGATGATTGTATGTACAAAGATAGAAAGATTCAGCATTATCCCCAATCAAGGAATGGTAAATGAATAGTAACAAACTTGCTAAGATGGCTAAACTGACTTCTTTGATCAGAGAAAAGACAATATCTATATTTATTGCTGACTGGAAATCCCTTATAATATTTTGCGTGAAACAGAAACTAATGAATTTAGGACTTATGGTTTTGCATGATAGACTATAGAAAGAAGACAGTTATTCTGAAACCACAAAGGTAAACGTGTAGTTGTACTTATACCTACTTAAAGAAGATCTTTGTATCTTTTTTGCTTTCTTTTCTACTTTTCTTTTACCATTTTCCCCTTTCTTGCACTTTTAGTTATCTGATTTTTTTCTTTTTTTTCTTACTTTACTTTGTATTAGTTTTAAGTTTTTAGTAAAAAAAAATTTTACTAAAATTGTGTTTAAAAATAATTAAAACTCCCATTATGTCTTTGAGGTAATATTATAAAGTGGACATTATTTTATTTATGAACAGGGCATGCCAAATAGGGCCCATAGAAATTGTACTATATTAATTACATTAAATGTTTCTTCTAAGCATTTTCTTGCTTGTTTGATGCATGACATTTAAGTATTCCTAAGTAAAATAATATTTTTCTTGGGAAAAAAAATAAAACATATTGTGATTGTGCTATGGGGCCTGACTTTTGGTACATCTGTATATTTTGAGAGAAATTCCCATGTTTATTCTTATTAATTATTTTACATAGATAGATAAGTTACTCAGAATTTTTATAGCAGGCTAAAGCCTCTAGAATATATTTGGCTTGTTATGATGGTGGCTGTAACCTACCAACTTACCAAGATGTCAAGATTTCAAAGAGATCATTGAGCTTTTATTTTACTAGCTTTTTTATTTAAAGTGGTAGGCAATATCATTTTTATGACTAAACTTATCTTAAGGCCCATCTCAGCAAGTTTTAAGGATCCAGATATGCTAAACTGGGTTATTAATTTCTAGCTTTGAAAGCTGCCAAAGATTGAATGATTGCTTATGTGCCATTAAGTGAGACCATCAAGTTGGTGTTGCCTCTTAGCAACCACAAAGATTTTTCCCCTTTGTATTTTATATTCCGATAAACTAATAAAACAAAAAGATTTCCACCTTGTTTTTCAGGTCTTACAATGGTGCATTAATCACTGTAAATATATTTGGTTGTATTATATTTGGTTCTATTTATTATTCTTTATTCTTCAATTAGTATACTTACTAATTATCTTTGTTGGTGTTGTAGATGTTTTTGTATTTCTCTATTTAAAAAAAAAACTTAAAAATGTGCATACACATTGAAGTAGCAAAAAAAAAAAGTTGCTGTCAGAGTACTCCTGATTCTCTTGGTTAAAAACAGTGCTATTATTTTTGAAAATTTTCACATATGAGCAAGTAAAATCCAGAGAAGCTCAGTTTCATAATAGCCAGTAGCAGAACATCCTCTTCCCCATCCACCCCCCACTTTTGGCAGTATAACTACAATTCCATGGTGAGCACAATCCTACGATTTTTTGGATCTGTGTCGCCCACAATGCTGTTATGGAAGCAGGCTGAGTGGGCTGCTGGAAATTGTGGTTCAGCAGCATCTAGAAAGCCACAAGCATTTTACTCCTTGTTGGAAACGTTAAGTAGCTGAAGATCATCAGGACAGACATCAACTGAATGGACAGTCTAACTCAGGGGTGTCGAA
This sequence comes from Oxyrhabdium leporinum, assembly GCA_032468155.1. NCBI lineage: Eukaryota > Metazoa > Chordata > Lepidosauria > Squamata > Cyclocoridae > Oxyrhabdium > Oxyrhabdium leporinum. The sequence goes on from JANHFL010004135.1 coordinate 18,045, forward strand.
CTTACATCTTAACGGCAGTGTCACATGACATACCAGGACTTTTTTCCCCTTCGCTAAACCAGGTGTGGGCGTGGCCAGCATGTGACGCATCCAGCCCATGGGCTGGGAGTTTGACAGCCCTGGTCTTACTGGTATAAGGGCAACATTGTTTTCTAATATATTTTCTCATATGTCAATACAAAGATTTCTGAGCACATAATCATGCTATCATATGGATAAATAAATGCATGCATGTGAGTGAGTGCATATATATAGTGACATCTGTGATCGTGATTACTATCCTGTTATCTTCGTAACCCAAGCACCATACATGCTAATGCTTATGAAAAGGTATACCTATGTATTATACTATTCATACAACCTGTTTGTGATTTACATGCATGGTGACATAGACCTATGGATGCATTTGTTATGCTTATTCCTCACATAAATATTTGTGTGAGGTATGCAAAACATTCAAAAGCATGTGCTTCACAAAGTATCCTGCTGTAAATGAAGCAGCCTTCCATGAAATGTTAAAATAGGAGTGTCCTCCAGAAGGCTAACAAAGCTGATTCAAAGCTATCCCTAGTTGTATGTATATTTATCCAGGCACAGACTATCAGAAATGTAAAGTATCTGTGTGTGTGTATATGCATGCATAGCCAGCAAGAACAGACTTCAAAGCAGCAGTATAGCTACTTTAACTCTCCAGCAATGTACTTTAGTTACATTAATGTGCTTTGTAAAGCAGCCCTTCAGATACTTTGCACAATACCTATATTTACTCATTCAGCAACAATTTTCCTCCATATTGTGATAGTGAACTAACTAATTTGTACTTGAAGTGGATGCTATTAGTGGCATTCTCTCCTCAAGCATATTCAGTTGGACATTTGACCCACCTCATTTTGAAGATTCAAGGCAGCTACCAGTATTCCAAAACAAAACAGAGAAAATATTGACCTGAATATCATTTAAAAGATGAAATATGAGGCACATAAAACTCAGAAAAATCAAAATTCACTTCATACCAACATTGAACTATCAATGGGATTGTGCATACTTTTCTTTAATATGCAATTTTTTTTTCATGGTGTCATTTGGAGGTGTGGCACATTATACCAGCCTACAGTGAATATATTGGGAGGCAGGGAACAAAGTTAAGACTCATCTACTGCTTTCAAAACTCTGAAAACAACCACAGTATGAAGATTTTCTTTTCTTTTCTTGCTGCATAGATTGGAGCTAATTTCTCCCTTTACCTTCACCTTCCATACTCAATAGGATATTGGTTCTTGCTTTAAAAACACATAAACCAGAATTGGAACACAAACTGCTATGACCTTTGGATTTAAAAAAGTATGAAAAGTCTCTTTCAGGCAAGATAACTACAAATCTCAGCATAAACTGAAAGCTATACAAAGGTTTGAGAGGGATTTCACCTGTACTGGATAATTAAATTCCAAAATGGGTAGGAAATCAGAAAGTATAAGAGGAACCAAATCATCCATTATATAATATTGGTAGATTGCTTTGGATTTGTTCAGTATTCTGTTGGCTGAAATAAGTATAAGTCACTTTAATGAAATTCTAGGTTTTTTTTAAAAAAAGTTTGAAAGTAAAATGGAAAGACATATTCTGAGAGTTGATATTCTCACATCAAAGCATTTAAGTAACAAAGGACAGTGGAAACACAATCTGGGGTAAGGACATTGACATCTGTCCCTTATTGACAGGTCACTCCTTCTTGGCCCTGGAGTTCTTTGCAAATGCCCCCATTGCAGGGAGGATAAGCCTATTCCAACAGACAGCCCAGGTGACTGTTGGAACCAATAGGGGTTCAGAGGGAACTTGGGGTTATTCCTGAGGCTCTGATGCATGATTTGGCTAAGACCTTAGTTGTGACCTGGAATGATTCATGATTCACCTGAATAACACCATTGCTGTGTGAGCTTCAGTGGCTTCCAGTTGCTTTCCAGATACAACTCAAGGTGGTTTAAATAATCTTTAAAGGTGGCAGAATTTGGAGGCAGAGTGAAAAAAGGGATCAGCCTAGAACACCTACACAGCCACAAGTGAACTAAGAACACCACTACCTCTTGAGTGCCATTGGCCCTTATTTAACTCTAACCAGATTCTAGCTACTTGTTGAGAAGATTCCTGCGCATAGGCTTTTAGCAATAAATCAAATTAATTGAACCTTGACATCTGGATCTGGGATTTTCCACCTAACATAGGGACAACTATAGAAATCCTAGATAAAAAGCATCATCTAGACCTATATCAATTAAGGGTTTAGGCCTGGGCACAAAACAGTGACAACATTTGTCATTTATAATTGGGCTCAGAATCTCAGCCACTGAGTGCAGCAGTCATTAAATAAAACACCATGTGACCACTTTGCTCAACACCCCTAATCCCAGATCCCTCCATTGCAATTGTTAAGTGACCATGTGTGTTGCTAACCAGAGCATTGAGGAGAGGGCACAGGCCTCCTGAGCATGGTGGGATGAGGAGAAGGCACAAGTTTCCCAGTGAACCTGGGAGATTGATGACATTTGCTAGCGGTTTTTCCAGATCTGAGGTCTGTTCCTCAGTCCTTGTATTCCTCTGGATGGGCTCCAGGGTTTGGTTTTTGGGCGGGGAGGGGGGGTACTGTTCTTCAGTGGTTTTATTCCTTCCCCAGCAGTTGTTCCAGTCACATTTGCTTCTTGCAGGATACCTAGGAATCAGTGCTTTTCTGTTTGCTATTCAATATTTATATGAACTCACTGTGTGTCAGACGCCTTTCAAGGAAAACCAGACTAAGAAACCACCGCTATATAGATAAGTAGTGCTTTGATTATAACAGAATCTTGCAAGTCTGAATGTATTTCTTCCCTTTATTTTCCTGTGAACTGTCTGAGACATTTACTCTTGTCACATTTTGGCCCCTGCTCAGGCCTCTTTCGTTTCCCTTGGAAACACATTTTGCTCCTTCCCCTTTCAGAGGCCATTCATCTACCCTCTATACTGGGGGATGTTTCGGATCTGGTATTATAAATATGTTGATGATACCCAATTGCATACTATAACCCTAGGCTGGCCAGAAATGCCACTGAACTTCTGTCCTGGTACCTGACAATCCCGTAGGTCTGGATGGAAGAGAGCAGGCTTAAACTAAACTTCAGCAAGACTGAGGTACTGTTATACATAGGGTGTGCTTCATGCCTTTTGTTTTGCCTCTAGATAGAGTTGCCCTGCTTCTGAAGAAGTAGGTCTGCAATTTGGGTGTTCTGCTACTTCCTGTTAGATCAGCAGATGGAAGCTGTGGCCAGAAGAGCCTTTGCCCAGCTTGGGCTGGTTACCAACTGCAGCCCAGCTTTAAGTGGGAGGATCTGAATACAGTGCCACATACTGTCATCACCAGCCCATTTAGATCACTGGAACGCACTCTACAAAGCCCACCTGGAAGCTTTGGTTGGTGCAAAATGCAAAGGGCAGTGTGCTCACAAAAGTTGACTATTGAACAGGTTTCATACCTGTTTCTAGGTGCTGCATTAGCTTCCTATTAATTTCTGAGTGCAAATTAAAATGCTGTTATTGACCTGTAAAGTCCTTTGTGGTTTGGCACCTGGCTATCTGCAGGACCACATCTCCACACTAATGTCAGCCCAACAACTATGCTCATTCCAGAAGAAGCACTCATTTTCACCATTTTCAAAAAAAAGAGTGAAGTCTGGACACCCTGCTATTTGCTGATAGGACTGGCCTTTTGGAATGATCTCCAATTGAAGATTAATTGGTCTCCAGTGTGGTCTTCTGGAAAATATGACTTCTGGTAAAAGCTAAATACAGAGTGTTTCCAATGGCTTTTGAAGTTTGAGGGCATATATTTTTGGATTTTTTTTTATATTTATTGTATTTTTATATCTTGTTCACATATTTTTATACATTGTTTGCCACAAAGTTGTGATTATGATTGCTAACAAATTTGATAAATAATAAAAACAAAGCGGTGTTCTTTCAAATGCTTTTTTCTGGTCTGATCACCACCTTCTTGAAATAATATGTGGTTGCTTAAAAGTATGAGTGCTATCTTAGACATGCCAACATCCTTTATTCTGAATCATTGCTTTCAGCTGTGATAGATGATGGAGTTGAGGACGAACATGATTCAGGACTTTCTGCCAAGGTTATTGGTTTTAACTGAGGAAACTGTTCTGTCCATTTTCTCCACTAAGGAGCCGGGAGACTATAAAGTCCCAAACATGATCCCGAAACCTGCAGGTGCCAGTAATCCAAATAAACATAGAGCAATTAGCAACATTAACACAGCTTTAAATAGTTTGGTTCACCAGATGCAGAGACATAGCAGGGTTCCATAAAATGTAAACTTATTAGAAATTAAACCATTAATCATCTGTTCTAATTCAAATTCTGTCTGAAATGGATGATTAAAAAAATGGCATGGATTTAAAGGGGACAATTCAGTTGTTCCAAGTCTGATTTTGAACCATATTTTTTAGCTTTGGTTCAATTGAGAATGGTGGATCATGACCAGAATTCGTCCCTGCTCCCAGCATGTGCAACTACTGAATCCCAGCAACTCTGGAGGGCTATTTCAGATATTGCCAACCTTCATCTATTTTTTTCAACTTGTTTGAATGATCTAATGCTGTAAAGAGAAGTAGCAAGCCAGATGTACATGAAATTAGTGGTGGGCTGCAAGGGATCCGAATTATTGAAGATGTTAGTGGTAGTTATAGTACTACTTGTTACAGACAGGGAATAAACAGGAATAACAGCACTATTCTAATAATCAGGTATACATGCGATCTTTGCATAGATGTTAAACAAGTTGTGCATCACTCCAAAAGTATATTAGATTCATATTTTAACATTTTCCCATCTATCCCTGCGTAATTTCCTTTCAATATTTTCACATAATTGATTACTTCCTTTTCACCTTATTTTTTGAAATTTACATTCATTTCAGTTTTACTCTTTGATGAATCACTATCACACATGTATAAATCTCTAAATGCTTCTTCCAGCATTTTTTCTTTTAGTTTTAAATATTATTTGCAGTTTTTTTTATTCCACTCAACCTGGTAGGGGTTTCTTGTTTAGCCTTTTTCACCCAATTCTTTAAAAAAAAACATCTATAAAAATTGTTGTGCCTTTATCATCTAGTTCTCTTTTACTACATTGTTTGCAACTTTCAGGGATTTTTTCCCTTCAAAACATCACCCATGTTCTCCCATATTTCAGTAATTCATTTCTGAAAGAAACTTTCATCACTTTCCAAGCCATATTCTATCATAAACAGCCAACTCTTTCCTTCCCCACTTCAATCAAATCTTATTCCAATACCCCTGTTAAATTCTTCATCGCCATTACTCTTCCTGATTTGATTGGTGTTATTGAAACTGCAAATTTTCTGTGAAGCAGGCTTCACTAAGGAGCCCACTTTATTTAATACATTATTCATTCAATGTCATTTACAGAGAACACAGCCAGCCCAGTGAGTCCCTTAATAGGATACCCCATTCCATTTTCTCTCATTTTCAGAAGTCAACATTTCCTGGTCAAAGAGAAATTTCTGTCTTCTTGTATTTAATGTATTTCTCTTCAATATTATTATATTTCTGCAAACTTTAAGGTTTCTCTAAGATTGTCAGTATGCTTTCCTTTTACATGTGGATGATTCATTCAGTTTTATGAGGATAAACTAAGTTTGCCAATGGTATCTACAGTATGATATTCGATTGAAAAAAAGATGAATGGCAGACAAAGAAGTTACTTAACAAAGAATAGAAAGCAAGATAATGCTGTTGATTTGAAATATTTACCTCCTTCAGACAACCCATGAAGTTATTGCTGATAGGAGATCCAGGTAAATCAGCTGTACTGGGACTTCCACCAACATAGAAGAAATCATCTGAGCCAAGCATAGTATAATCCTCTTGTGTGTAGCCGGTAGTGGTGAGGATTCCATCCACAGAGATTGTCACCTGTTTGAAGGATGCAATGGAGAAAAAGAAAAAGAAAAAGAAAAACAAAATTCCCAGCAATGACCTTACGGTTCTTAAAAGAGCAAGTCCTCTACCTATTTTTATAAAACTTTTAGGACAGGTTTTGCTGAACTTCGTTGATTCATTGCAGCTCAGTTCCATTTTCTGGTCTGCTTTTTGTCCCTCCGCTCCATGTCCTTAATCACCTGCATTGCTAGTTCAACTTTGCTACTGCCAAAAAGAGAGCTATTCTACCTGCCATTGATGGCTTCCATTTAATAAGGCCAGAAAATGGAGCAGTTGGTGGACGGAAACTCTTATCTGAGCTGATAGTATGATTGATTAGCCATTATTGGTAGTGATTATTGTTAGTTATGACTGTTAGCAAAGACACTAATGATGAAGTTGATATATTTGATTTTGCTTCTTTGTATTTATTTGGCTCACAGCACACAAATGAACATGCATTCAGGGAAGGGAGGAAGGAAAAGGATCTCACTTTCAATACATTATGGAATGAACATGCTATGTGCCTACAAAGACACCCATCACCACCCAGCACTGCAACTCAAAAAGAAAAAAAAAGTACCAAAATTAAAAACTCAGGATAAAAGAAAATGAAAGAAAGAAGTCGACCATACATCAGCAAAAATGAAAAATATAAAGTGAATTTGAAAACAAGAGGAAAAAAAGAATTGGCAAATGTGCTCACACTCTGTACTCCAGGACACCCATGCCACTGTTTTTCAAAATCCAGAAGGACAAAGTGTCCTGAGAGAGATTTTTTCACACTTGCATGCATTCCTTAAAAAAGCAAAAATGAAACCATAAACTATAAAAGGAGAAAAACAATGCTTAAAAGTAATGAAGACTAAATTTAAAAAACCTAAAAATAGTCCAAACCCCATAATTCATGGAGGGCAATGGAAAACAGAAGGGGGGCAGGAAATGAAGGTTGTGAAAATGATATACGTATATGATTTAAAAGTTAGATTAGTGGCTTGGTGAACAGATGGGGAGAGATAGCTGCAATATGGTGTTTGGGAAAGGAGGTGGGGATTAACCAGACATAGACATGCCATGCAGCGTATATATTGCCCTGAACCAAACAACTGGCTGAGCTTCTGTTGATTATGGCTGGTGGAATTTCAAAAAGATAGAAAGAATATGTGTAGAGGCTGGCCCAATGAAGAGGTTAAGATGGAGTGAGAAAAAACGGGGAAGTTTGGCACAGTTTTGCCTGCAACAGCTGTTATTAGGAAAAGAAAAAGAAAGTGAAGAGGGAAAGACTGGGCTCACAACAAACTGTAGGCCCTGACATGGTAGTTGAGTTAAAAATCTTCAGAAAAAGGAACAAAGACAGTCTCACCTCCCCAAACTAAAAAAAAGGGAGAAAAACTAAAAGAAAGAAAGAAAAGGGATTAGCAAAATATTGACAAAAATAGAATTAAAAAAACTTTTAAAATAGCTAAAGTGAATCCAGCGAAAGAGATAATTAAATCCCATTTCCAGAACTATTGTATTTATTTTCCTTTGTTTTTGTCTTATGGAAAATATATAAAAATACAAATAGGAAGAAAAGGTAGCTATAGCAAAATCAAAAGAAGAAGAAGGGGACGGTAAGTTTAAAGTGGAAGAAAAATAGGGGATGGGAGATGGAGAGGGAAAGGAAGATAACACACGGCAAACCCAAAAAAAGAGACAATAAGAATGATATCTACCAGACAATGTAGTTTGTTTACCATAGCGTGTCCAATGCCTGAGTGCTTTGCGGAAAAGGGGGAAGAAAGGAAATTAAAAAATTGTGAACAGAACGATTGTTAATTAAAATAATCAAAAGCAAAGATGAGTCGTTAGGGTGTTAGTACATTAGTCGGTTAGTAAAAATGACACATTGCATGAATGGTCTAGTGTTAGTTTTTCAAAAAAAGGCATGGGGTGCCCGACACACACAGAGTGAAAAAGAGGACAGCATGAGCAGGACTGCCTGGGAACCATGCCATAGAGATTGTTAGAAGGAAGGGAGCTGCCTGCCCTTCTCATTTTTATGCTATTAGTTACCCATTCCACTCTCAGAAGCAAGGGATATTTCCTCTAAAACCCGAGTAGAATTTGAAGGATACAAACAATACTTACTTTTCAAGTGAAAATCAAATATGTATTTACCCTCCGTACCTCTCCACCCACATAAATAATGACAAACCATCATGAGAGATTTTAACCATTCCGTCCCACTTCCCGATCAATTTCAACCTCCTTTACAGTTCCATTCAATACTACCTTTTGGTATAGCTCTGATATTCTAATCAACTCAACCTATCTCTTGGGTATATTAGACAGTTGCTTGACAATTCCTATGCACTCACCAATTCCCAGGGTTATTTTTTTTTCCTTTAAAGTAGTTGAACTTTCAGGAAAGACACACAGAATATAAAAGTCCAGACTAACAGAGACAACATGTAGCTCACCTGCAATATTCAGGAAAGTGGGGAGAAGTTTCCCTAATTGAAGGAGGCATGAAGATTGCTTGCATCACGTATTTTGGTTTGAATGGAAAAAGGTTGACAGAATTTAACATGTCGTTTGAGGAAAGGGAAGACTTGTCTTTCTTACCCATGGATAGTTTTATAACTGACTTCCAAACCGCCAAACTATAGATGCTAATAAATCATGGTCATACTTATTCGTTTGAGAGACTTAAAAGAAATGTTTAATTAGTAGCGTTTAGAGATGTTACCAACATGGGGAAACATATGTTGATAACTGAGTTTTTAGTTCTTCTAATATCCAATGGGTGCTGGAATCCTTTGATTATGCAAACCTGAGAGACACATTTTTTTTTTCTGAAACACCAAAACTAAGGATAATTCCCTGTAATGTGTAATGTGTACATTCACCTCATCAAATAGATTTTACACTTTTCATTGTGTTTTATCATTTTCAGATAACATCTGCAGCTAGTCTAAAATTTATTGGTAAAAATGCTGCAGTCCTTTAATTGCAAAATTAAGTTCCACACTGTTTTAAGTGATTGTGGGTTGGGTGAGATTGGATCAATAAGGTTGTTCAATCTCCTGCTCAGATACATTTAGATTTTTCAATTTCAAAGAAATTTGTCTTTGTTTCATGTTTATTTATACTGTTTTATTATATTTTACTATTTGAAGTTAACAATATAAATATAGCATCCATAAATACCATTTTGATGAAAAGGCAAAAGCAGAACAATAACAGTTATTGGTAGACTGTGTTCTCTTTTGATGTATGTGTTGTTTTTTTAAATTGTCACTGTGGAGTTTGGTGACTTGAAAAATCTATAAAATATCTAGCAGAAGGATATTGCAGAAGCAATGTAAGTGCTATTTTCATATTATTTTATTTTTAATTATGAAAATGATTATTTTAAGAAGCCCTTCATCACATGCTGGAAAGCATGACTGCGAAGCGTGGCACATAGAATTTGTACCATTTCCTTTCTTTTATATATTATTTGGATCTGTATTTTTAAGTGTATCTACAAGAAAAACAAACAATATTACCAACCTTTTTCTGAAAATGCTGGTGAAAAATATTGACACTTTCCCAATTCAACCATTACATTTTTTACATTCAATAAAACAAATGTTTTTGCCAAAATAACCATATGGGAAATTTACTGGGGCACAAATTACTCTGAATTAAGTTAATGTATAGTGATTTCTCTATGCAACAAAATGTTATTTTTTATGTACAGCACATTCTTTTTTTAAAAAAAACTGCATATGCGCTTTTAAAAAAATGAATGTATAGATGTTCTTTTATAAATTTATAGTTTCAGGCTATAGGTACAAAAATAGCAAATTTGAATTATAAGAGACACTTTTAATGTAAGAGGTAATTTTAATGTGCTACATGAAACATTTCTTGATAGAGAAAAAATGGAATGCTATTGTCCAACAAAAAATGTTATTTAATTCTGTTATACATGTACGTTGTCTGAATATATAAGAAAGAAAAAACAAATATCTATTTTTAAAAAACTGCTGTAAATTCTTATATTGCTACATCCTCTGTATTTTGAACTAGCAGCTGTGTTATATAGCTAGAAATATTAGTTTTACTTTGGATTTTGCCTATCATTAAATGAAATTCTCTCCTATTTACAGAAAAATAATACACCACTAACTAAAATAGTTATTAAATTGAAAGAGAATTTCAAAGAACAACCATTATAAAAATGCAGGTTTGTGGTGGGTGATAATATATATGCATGAAACACTGATAAAATGAATTAAAAATTATAATTAAAAATTATATTTTGAGGATGACCATTTCCAGACAATGAGAAAGTTTAAATGAAATAAGACAATTAGTCCAAGGGAAATAATTTCTGTCTTTAGATATAGTCCGATGCCCCTTTAACCAGAGTTTGGCCTGATACCATACTATTGTTATGGTTATGTAAATATGCCAGATATTTAGAAATTAAACATTTGATTCCCTGGAACAAAATGACACAAATGCAATATTTTTAAAAAAACTTGAAAATATCTATGGGCAAATTAAATTAAACTGCTCTGAATGAAATTAAATTTAAAAATATAGCAAAAAACACTTTGAGGGGTTATGAGACTTACTAATCAAAACATATGGTAAAAAGGAAAGCTAGAAAAGCAGTATTGTTGGTGTTCCCCAAGACGCAAAATTAAGTGTTCTGGTTTCGAAGATACTTCAAAACAGGCAGAGTTCTTAGTATCTAACTACCTAAAATAATGGATCAAAATGTATACTGAAGTGTGATTTCCCAGTTGGAAAACTAAGGAAAAATGTGAGAGAGCTAATTTTGTGAACCTCTAAATAAAATAAATAAATAAATAATAACTGTGAAATCAGAAAGGCTAAATTAAATTAAATAAAACTAATGTCTTTGAATTGTGGCTCTGGAGAAAAAGGCTGACAATACTTTGGACTGAATGAAGTAATCATTTTATATTAGATGAAATAAAACCAGAGGGAAAAGTCACTGGAGAAGGTCATGATGCTTGGAAGAAAAAAATAAAATAAAATAAAATAAAATAATAATAGACAGCAAAAGCAAGATTGCTAGATACTATTTGTGTTATTATAAATGTGAGCTTGCAAGAATTCATAGAAGCAGTTACTGACAGACAATCCCAGTTAAATGTTGAGTAATTTAAGATTAAAGTCACTCAACAACTGAACAGCAACAAATTAGACTTAAAATGCTAGAATATTCAAATATATGCAACCTTTCCGGTTTTGCTTGCTGTCACCAATGCCTTGGTCAGCTCTTGTTTGGATTTGTTTGGGACCCATAAAGTTCAGCTAGTCCAGAATGTAATAGCAAACATCAATCAATTTTACCCTTTGAGTGTAAACCTTTGGGAATCTATAAAAAATCTCTGACATCTTTTCAGTAGA
>JANHFL010004135.1:30816-73880 GCA_032468155.1 Oxyrhabdium leporinum
AAAGAAAGAAAGAAAGAAAGAAAGAAAGAAAGAAAGAAAGAAAGAAAGAAAGAAAGAAAGAAAGAAAGAAAGAAGAGGAGAAGTGCAAAGGAAAAGTGAGATAAAAGTGAAGTTAAGTCACAAAATAGTGTTAAAACAAATTGGAGATGGGGGGAAAGGTAGAAAATTATCAAGTGGAAATGAAGTTATTGCAATGAGGCCAAGTTATAGTAAATGAATGAGCACTTGTTTTCCCTCAAGTTACTAGAGGTTAGATGCTCCTCCCACTCTAAATAGATATACATCTTTCAGTTTCCTTCTAGTTACCAATTTACTGTTATGTTTATTCACTATGACAGAACTTTACCACAGTTCTCTTCCTTTCCTCATTACCTGCCGCAGGTTGCGAGTCACTTTTACGTTGTGCCATTGGTTGTCATTAAATTTGCCACTGACTGGCTCCACAATGGCTTCAAAGGCTCCGGATCCCAAGTTAATGATCAGTGAGACGGCGCCATCTTTCAGAGCCAGGTTGACATAATCAGCCGACTTGCCCGTGTGCAGGATAAGGCCGTTGCGCTGCCATGTCTTGAAGGACAGTGTGATTTCATCACTGCTGCTTTGAATGGGGTTCTGGGAGAGATCATAGCACAGGTATTCGGAGCCACGGAAAGTGGCTACATTCTCATCTCTTGCTGCAAAAAGACAAAAAGAGAAATGCAGAAGACTGGTCAGCTTTGTTTCAAGAAGAAATAACATTCACTTTGTTCCACTGAAATATTCATGAATCATGGTTATTTTTGTTCTTGCTTTGCATCTATTTACATTGTTTATGTATTCAAAACGGGGATAAGGCACTTAGTGCAACTATAAGCTTATACTGCCTCTGGACAAATATTAGAGCACAGGAATGTGACCTCTGATATAGCCATCAACATTTATATCAAACCTTCCAAGCAGGTAACATTTTTAATCTCAGAGCACAGTTTAAAGCTTTATTTTCCTGGCTTATTCAAAAGAGGAGTATAACTTCGGAAGAGAAATTAGATTTAGGAATGAAACTGATAGACTGTATGGGAAACACCAGACCCAAAAGAATGGAGCATCTTTTTACTTGATTTAGGGAGATTAATGAATATAGTACATAAAATTGAGCAGATAGAAGTATGAGCAATTATTTGAATTAATCAAACCAAACTTTCCGAGAATTAACATGCAATGAACTGAAACCACCAGAGGCAAATATGTGAGTCTAACATCTATTTTAGCAGCTTATTTAAAATTCTTCTAATTTCATTTCTTTCATGATCATTAGCTCTTTATTTCATCATATGTAACATACTGCATAAACGTGAGGTATTTTCAATCTTGTTGTAAGTTGGCACCATTTATAATATCCAATAAATATTTTACTGATTTTGGCAAATTGCTCATTTAAATTTACTAATAACTAAAGATCAATTATCTTGACAGATTTGTTTCTTGTTTTCATTAATTGACAAAACAGCATAAAGAAGCTCGTACTATATACAATAAATATAAACTATCATCTGGAGTGATATCAGTCCTTTGAAAAACATAACTCAGAAAAGGGAAAAGGTATATAAAGCAATGACTTTTCCAGATTCTCAAAACTTATGTGTTTATTTATTTATTCAATTTCTATAGCTGCCCAACTGATTATGAGCAGCTTACAATTCTAAAATTATAAAACAATTTTAAAAATATTAAATCATTATCCACAAAACATCCACAAAATAAATAAATACACTAAGCCCAAGAGAGGGGTTAAATGTATCACCAGTCTCAAGTCCTTTCACGCCCATGAGAGAACTGATTCCAGCCCACCTTGAATTCCATTGGCTCTTACCAACCGCCAATTTGCTGTGGCCATTAGTAGTTCAGATTCTTGTACAGAGTTTAAGCTTGCAATAAACCTTTCTATTCATTTGAATTGCCTGGATTTCCTGATTTCTCAGGCTTGACATGCAAACAGCATTTGTGATGATTAATCGAATAATAGTAAAGCCAGTTAATGGGGCCCTTAACATATTCAGAGCCCCAAGTACATAGCCATGTTTTTAAAGCTTTGTGAAAAGCCAACCGGGTTAGGCCATGGGTGATGGTAAGCCTCCCAGTTCAGAAATCGGAGTGATTGGAGCTCTACTCGAAGTTGTGCCAGGCTCTCCTAACCATAGGTGCCACTTTCTCTTCAAGAGAGAGCTTAATTGTGAACTGGATCTGTTTGGGTTAGTGCCATCCCATCCAGAGATGGAAGGACTTTATCATCAGAAGGTCCAACTACTCACAGCCAGTCCGTATTGTTAATATTGAATCAGAGCCCATTTTGTTCCAAACAGTTTCAAACAACCTCCAGACACTGGAATAAGAAAACCATAGCATCACTCAAGAGTCCTGGAGTATAGATTAAAGCTGGACGTCATCTGTATATTGATGATATCTCACCCCAAACTGATGGATCACCTCAGCCAATGGCCTCATGTAAATGTTAAAATTGAGGGGGAGAAAGAACAGAGCCCTGAGGCACCTTAGAAAGTAAGGGCCACAGCCTGGATCTCTCCCCAACTATCAACAATGACTGAAACTGACCTTGGAAGAAGGTAGAGAATCAACACAACACAGGGGCACTCATCCCCAACTCCTGCAGCAGGCCCCGAAGGATTCCATGGTCAATGGTATCAAAAACTGATTCTAGATTTCTCTGCATGTATATACATACATGAACACATTGCTTTCCAGGTAAGGGAGGAGCCCAAGAGGTAAGGGGAGAGCCATTAACAGAATCAACATTTCACTGAGAAAGGGCTCTCAAGTGACAACACAGGGAGAACAGTAAAGGAATAGGACATTTCTAATTCTAATTCTAATTGGTAGTGCTCAGAAGGAGGCCACTCATCATATTCTGTCAACAATTTTGGATCCAAAGCAGGTTAATTGCTCTTTTCAGCTGAAAGGTATGAGATTTAAATAACTGAAGCTATGATAAGTTATCCCAACTCTATGGGATAGATAATAAAAAGGGTGTTAAAATGGTTGTGAGCCATTAGCTAAAACAGATTCCCTAGGCATTTTATAAGGTGTGACATCTAAACCATTTGTTTGGTATAATGGTCAGAAAACTTTATTTAAATAGGGAACAATTGTCATCAGTTTTTAAAATAATCAGCTGTGATTTAAAAAAAGTCTGCCTCTATGAGATGGGTTTGGGGGTGATATAGTTATAATGGTTTTGATTCCACTTTGAAAATTAATTTCAAAATCATGGAGAATTTCCACTTGATCTAAGGCATTTTAACGGTGATGTTTCACATATATCTTCTGTTTGTATGTGTGTGTGTGCGCATACACACACATGCACACATCCACACACTTGAACTATGCAGGAATACTTTAGGCAAAATAATAGTCAATTTAGTTCTGGGAAAGGAGATGGCATGAACAAAAATCAAAATAATCATGCCTTCAATTTGTTTGGAATTTGGTGGGGCAGAGAGTGAATCTGAAGAGTTTTTGAAATTGTGTTATCATATCCTACAGCAAGTAGGGTATGACAATAATAGCATTCCTATAATCTCTAGTGTCCCTTTCCAAACCTGTCCTATCCTGAAGGGATTGCAGGTACACCAGTGTGCTGGTACCCAGGTCTATTTCTTAGTATATTCTGAATCAGTTGAAAATATTAAGGTGCTAAATACAAGAGGCAAAATATGGCATTTCTATTGTTGAACTACATTTCTATTGTTGGTGTAATTCCCAACATCTCTCACTATTGGCCCTGCTTCTTAGGGATTCTTATGGATGGTGAGAATTATATTACAGCAACATCTGATATCTGCAAGACTTGTCTAGTTCTGTGTTAAAATCATCTGCAGATCTGGTAGCAAAAGGATGCAGACCAATGAGCTGAAGCCAAATTCTACAAAAGGTCAACATTCTTGAAAAACGTTTCCTGAGTCCCAAAAGCTGGTATTTAGCCTCTACATAGATATGTGAAATAATACTTTCTACTGTCTAATACTACATGACCACTGAGATCTTTAGTTAATGACAGATCACTTTTGGAAGAAATGCTCTATATACTGTTGGAAACTTGATCCAATAGTTTGAGCTGACTTTGAATTTCACAAATTGTTTATTTGTTTTGGTAGTGGTGATAAAATGGTGCAATAATTATATAAAAGTAAAGATAATTATTTTAGTGGCATAGCCCAAAGCTTTATTATATCATCTGGAGCAGCAATAAAATATTGCACATCATTGTCCTGTAAACTTTGGTGATGTCATACTTAATAAAGACTGAATTACACTTCATGCAACCTTATCACCCCTTAGCAACAAGGAGTATAAAAGTCTGTATTAGCATGTAACAATTGTCTCAGAAGAATTGCTGACAACAATTGTATTTCCATGGCAACCAAGGTTAAAAGTTTTATAGTGCTAATTCTGCAACAGAAATTTCTGGTTGCTGTACTTTCTTTTGATCTAAAGAAAAGGAATGTATAACTATGCTCAGACATGCACTCTATATATCTACAGAGACATCTAATCAAATAGCTGAATTCTAAGGGCAGTGTTAAATGGAATTACAATGGTTAAGCTATATCACTTCAATAAAGAATTTCTGAAGCATTTAAGAAACTGGCGTCAGGGAAAGCAAACGTAAGTTCAATGTAAGTTATATTTATAGGGTCATTACTTCAAGTCATTTGTATAGAATGTAAATAAGTAATTCAATGCAACTAACAATGAATTATAATAAATGAAAGTTCAGTTATTAATTTCTTACTTCAGAGACAACACTATGCAAAGCATTCCAAAGGACATTTTTAAAATGTTTTATGCTTCATAACGCAAAGTTCCTAAAACTATTAAAGGAACTTTTTCAAGGTTGACATAACCAGTCTGAAAGCTTTCCTTGACTGAATTTGTGATGTGCATGCCAAATCTTCTGGAGGATATAGCTACTTGAACATTTCAGTAAGGAATGCTTTATCCATCTTATTTAGTTTAGTTTAGTTTATTTATTAGACTTCTTTGCTCCCTATTCCATCTATTTTAGATGAAATAATAGTTAAATATATTGTGAAACATTTCTTTTTAATGTTTTATATCTAAATTTAATACTCCAGTAAGTGAATTACAAACATACACTACAAAAGATATTTCACATTCCTATATAGAGAGTAGAGTAGAGTAGAGTAGAGTAGAGTAGAGTAGAGTAGAGTATTCTTCATTGGCCAAGTGTGATTGGGCACCCAATGAATTTGTCTCCAGTACATAAAAGTCTAAATACAAATAAATCATAAATCATAGGATCTCCTTCTAGCAAACACGAATTGAATTGTGCTGTTAGCATCCAGCCCCCAATTGCTACTTCATCGCAATGGTTTCATTCCCCATTTTTTCCATAGAAAATTTACCATAAGGATGTTTAAATTGGCCATTATGACAAACAAGCATTTCCTATCTAAAGAGAAGGAAATTGGACAAAGTGGTTAAGGGGAAAATGAGAAGAGACTAAATTATCTTGTCAGATAACAATGTAGTTCACAGAGGTGTTCACAAGCAGGGTCAAACAAAAGTGATATCCCAGTGCAAACTCCTTGCCAATATGATGCAAGCTCTTCTCTTTTTGTACATGTAGCATGATGTGGACATGTGTGTATGAAAGGAGTGGAGCTTGCATCACAATATTGCTTTTAGCATTTAGATAAAAGTGCTGAGTCCTCCAGAAGCCTCCCATAAATCGGAAGGGAATGAAGAAAAGACATTACAGTTGGTTCAAAATAAGTTGACTAGCCTTGGATAAACCATTACTAAAGTGAAAACTACACACAATTGCATATTTTTTCTGTCAACATTGAATTGTATAGTTCTTTCAATAGGACACATTTATGTTGGTATTTGGCATGCAAAGATACCAGATACATTTGTTGGATGCCAAAATTTAATTCTCATCTGAGAAAAGGATCTCAGAAAGCAGACTGGGGAAATCTCATATATTGTAGCATATATCAGAATTAAAAAAAACTGGATTATAATTGAAAGAGTTTGGCATTTCAAATGAATCACCTAATACACTTGCTTTATTCTACCTTAAACTGAGCTTATTATAGCACTGTTAATATAGTGCTTATATCCTCAAGTTCTTCCACACTGTCTCAATATAGTGCAGTATGATGGATGCCTCAGGTTGCCCGAATAAATGCATGCACATCTATAAAATATAAACGCATATTCACTCCAACATCTGTGCATGAGGCAAGCAAATGCATCTTGGAAACTCACAAGCAGAGAATCAGCTTTTTTTTTCATTACTGGACTTTAGAAACAAGTATTTAAGGCATGCATAATTCTGCATGATAGTTTACAGACACCAAGGTTAGCAGTGATTGACAGTTTTTACCTTCATGAATTTGCTGCTAACCTAACCTAACTCTAATCCTTTTATACTTCTAGCAGCCATTACAATATTTGATTGTAGTCATTTCTATAGTTGTGTTGTTTAAGCAAGGGCTTTTTTTAAGCATGTTGTGACACTGCTTAATTCACAACTACGTTTTATAGGGTAGGAAAAAGGGTAGCTACTCCTGCCACCTTACAAATAACTACAAAGAAGTAGTTTGACAAAGTCATAAATTTTACCTTTTAAATTATCTTCCCAATATCTATTTCATTTTCAATCTATTCTTCCTCTTGAAGTCACCATTGATTCAACATTTTCTACTGTTGTGAGATGACTCCAGTTAAGTTATGGTATAAACCACAGACCAAGAGACTAAATGCTTTCCTTTGGTATTTACACAAAATTTCTAATAAAACATACAATTCAGCTGTGTTAAATCAAACATACATAACTAATTTACTTACCTGTGCCTAATTATATTTATCAGTGATAATGCTATAGTCATAAATGAAAAGTGACATTATTAAACAGTTTATGTTTCTTTTCCTCCTGTATTTCTTTAACTGTTGACCTTTCACACAACAAAAGGGGTGTTATACCATAGTCATTTCCTAGCTAGTATTGTTCCCTTTTACTGAGTTGTTCCTCTGGCTCTCTATCCTTATCAGTTTCTAGGAACAAGAAAATAATTACTTGATGGTAGTTGGCTGTAGCTAGACTGAATCTTTAGAGGGCTGTAAAGCTCTGCTACTAATTTCTTAGCTGTAGTAGCTTCCAAAGCTTGCTGCTTATTCCAAATGTTTTGGTCTCATTTCCTGCACACACAACTGGCTATTGTTGCCCTCCAATGCATTCTCTTCCAACCAGATTCTTATACCTTCTGTGGTCTTCTTTTATCTTCCTGCTATATACTTGTCCTAAGTCAGGGCAGTCAAACTTGTGACCTGTGGGCCAAATACATCATGTGCATGCCACGCCCACATCTGGTTTAGCGAAGGGGGGGAAAGTCATGATACGTCACGTGACACCACCGTGATGACACAAGTTTGACACCCCTGTTCAAAGTCATTACTTGTTCTCTTAAAGTCTCAGGGGACAATCCATTAGGAAGAAACACAATTCATAAGGAAGTAACTCTCAGAACAGCAGTCTTGAATCTTTTCTTTCACAAAGTTCTGTCATATATGGTTTCTATTGGATTAACAGTGATATTACGAATGGCATTTTCTTATTCTTTATTTCTGAAGTTGATATTTATCATAAAAGAAAACTGTCTTTTTATTTTCAGGGGGATTTCTTTAGTCTCTTTTACATGCCAGGTCATTATTACTAAAATATTATATTAGAGGCTGGAGGCTAAAACGTATGAAAAACGATTGCAGAAACTGTGTATGTCTAGTCTAATGAAGAGAAAAAGTGAGGATGACATGATAGCAGTCTTCCATATTTGAGGGGCTATCACAGAGTAGAAAGGGCCAACCTATTCTCCAAAGCTCCTGAGAGCAGGACAAGAAGTAATGGATGGAAATTTATCAACGAGAGATCAAACCTAGAACTATTGAGAAATTTCCTGTCAGTGAGAACAATCAGTGGAACAGTTTGCCTCCAAAAGTTGTAAGTGCTCCACTATTTGAGGATTTAAGACGAGATTAGACAGCCATTTGTCCAGAATGGTATAGAGTTTTGAGTAGGGGGTTGGACTAGAAGACCTCCAAGATCCAGTCCACTGTTATTCTGTTATTTATTTATGTTTTCTTGAGCAGGTTTCAACCATCTACTTAATCTAACATGCATGCTATCTTTCTTTCTGAAATAAGTAATATTTTGGCACTTAGTATTTTTATACTAAGAACCCACCCACCCCGCCAATTTTATAAGTGCTATTTCCTGCCTATCTTGGTGTTGACTATTAAGCAGATGGGATCTGAGCTGCTAATTTCCATCTTTGGTTTGGGGTTGTTTCTTTTAAATGGTTTGTCGATTGAGCTTATGTATCTATTGATGGTGGTGGGTTTTTAAAATGCCAAACTTCCCAGAATTCCCTAGCATTTTTGGCTTTAGTTTTTTCCATTTTTCCACTTGAAGTTCTGGTTGAATTTGTTTATGTGTTGAAAGATTAAGTAATGTTCATTATGTCTTCTGACTGCTAGCTGATGTTCATGGATTCATTCTGCCAATCGTATATTGTCTACATGGTAGCTGCCACAGCCTTACACTATACCAGATGATGCCTGTGGGTTTTATCTCCCCTCTTTGGTTATAGAACCTCAGCATTGCTTAGAATGCTTTGAAGGGATTTTGTTGGTTTGTGTGCTATAGGGATGCCAACAAGTTGTAGTAATTAATGCTTTAGTGAAGATATTACAATACTTTTATCTCTACAGAATCCGTAGATGAAAAAATCATTCAGATATATACAGTATTATTTATTGGGGGAAGTATAGCTTTTTAGGTAATTGCTATTCTCAGATTATCACATGATATTCAACAAAAGGCATTAAACTGGTAACATCTGTGCCAATACTGGATTTAGGAAACTATTCTGTCCCCTGAAAGATGATTATTCTAATGAATTTTCTCCTTTAGACTGTCCATCAGTATCTATTACCAACTTGGTTAATTATTGGGAAAATAATTTATGTCTGGAATTGGCAGAATTTTTTTTTAGTTTTCCTTTTTTCAGTTTGGCAGTGCATCTTGGTATACTGATGATTCTATAGCAATGAAGTTCTTGGGAAATAGATTAAAATGAGTTTTTTATCTTTTTCTCATTCCACAAAAGAATATTTCCAAGTGAAGAGGTTATTACAGCCTTCATCTTTGACCTGTAAATGACCACTGGAGGCCTATTATAGGGGTAAATCTTTGCCCATAAATTGCTGATTTACAATGAGCTGTAATAAATCTGTTGTTTTAGATTGGACTCAATTGCATCTTTGTATGAATTAGTAATTTAACTGACTGTCCTTTTTCCCCCTTCTTCTTGGTTAGGCGTTTCCTTTATTTTATATAAGAGCAAGCCACTAAAGAAGTGTATCTATTCTGTCTTGATGGAGATTGACGTAGAGTGGAATAATTCCCATTGAATTTATCAATCTGAAAGAAGCATTTAGCTATTTGTATTGACTTGGGCAAAATATTCATCGTAAGCAAAATATACTAAAAGAAAAATGCAAAAGTGCATGAATAATTTTGCAGTCACAACAGAGTTCTTAATATGGCAAACGCTTTGAAAAACATTGAATTCCCTCCTCATTGAAAGATCACAAAGGACTACATATGCCAAAATGATTTGGCAGCTGATAGCTGAGCCTGAAAGAGAAAATGAATTTGAAATATATGGGAATCATGATTTCCAGTTTGGCATACAGAGATTTCAATAGTTTTCACCTTACATGTATCCTTTATAAATGCAGAGTGGTTCAATGAATCCATGTATGGGAACCTGATTTCTAAATGCTGGATTGGGGCCTAATTCTATAATTACTGGATCAGCTTATTTGATTAATGCTTTTATATTCTAAATGGTAAGTTCATAAAGGCAATTATCTCCCATTCGTATTGTCATTTTATGTTTCAAAACACAGCAAAATGATAAATCTGCACCCTTGTCTGTGCTATGAAATCTGACTGTAAAATTTGCATATATGGCATAATGAGCATGTTATTTGTTTGACCTTGTAAAGGTTTTGAATGGGATACTTGAGTTCTTTCTTCTTTCTTACACTTATAACTTGATTTAAGATAATAGATCACAGGAATCCTGCTGGCTCAACCAAAGTGAGGCACACTGTAACATGAGTAATATTATTTTCATATCTTGATATGATTTATGACTGTAAGTCTGCCATCTCTATTGATTCAATATATTTGTCAAAGGATAGAGAGAACTTTATTAAATTCTGCAGAGTTAATGCTACGTCATGTCAAAACAATCCCTTTGGTCCAACAAAGATCATTCTGATTTTTTAAAAGTGCAATTCAAAAGCAACAACTCTGTTAATAAAAATTAAAACAGAATAGACAAATATGGACAAAAGAAAGTAGCATGTCAGTCCTACAAGGTACTTTTTGGATTCTTTGTTTTCTTGGAATTCTAATTGCAACAACTATAAAAGATGTAGTTATATCTTTTTTTTTTAAAGACAAGATTGTGAACACAAATGAGCAAGTGAAAGATGATCACAGTAGAATGCCATTTAAAGGGATTCATGTTAATGATATCCCAGTGTTTGTATCAGACATTTTCACAGGCTCAGTAGTCTGTAAAATAAAAAAATAAAATGTATTAAATGTATTTCTTTTTTTTCCTTTTTTTGCAAGAAAGGACTTTACCTTCCTCCTGTAACAAGGAACTTAGTTTACTACAACACACACACAAACATATGTTTTCTCTTTTTCTCCTGAGGTGAGAAAAACTGTCAATGCTACTGTTCGATTTGTTCGAGCCTTTCCTATGTTTCTGACTGTTTTTTTCCCCTGACCCTTTCCTTCTTTTCTTCCATCCTCTACAAAAGCTAGTGTGTTAGCAGGGAGAGAGAAATTGGTAAAAGCAAACAGGTACTTAAGAACTCTGCTGCAATTTGTTGATTTGACAACTTGCTCATCCTTTGTTGAGCCAGATTTCTATACTTAGTATTAATAATCTTTTGGGATCTCAGATGTGGTGAAAATTCTCTGTCAGCTGCTGTCTTGTCTGGTTTCTTTTGCTCTCTTTTTTAGGAACTCAGTGTGTTTTGGCATTCTTATAGCAGCAGCAGCAATGTTTAGCAATTAATAAAAATTCGCACAGTCAGCAATGGATACAACCAGGTCTAAAGTGTCCCTAAATTGTGTTGCAATCTGCCTTAATAAGTCTGTTTTCCTCAACTAGAACCCTCATAACTAACAAATGTATGTGCAGTTCTGGACATATGACTAGGCCAAGAGAATGTTAGAGAGGTCGGTAACTATTCTGATGAGACAATCACATGAGAGGAGGGCTATAGATGCTTTCTATTTCACATCCACATCTTAATATGGCAAGAGATTGTAGTTAGTGGTAATGTATGCACTTTGAATGCAAAAGGACCAAGTTTCAAATGATCATGCTACACTGGCATCATCAAGGTGAAAAATGGATGCGATAACAACTAGGATTGTGCAATATATTTTGCTATTCCCCAAATTCTGTATCCAGAAGCAGAACAGATGTAACACTGTTTCAACAGTGATAACTTGTCAATTTCACCCATTTCATTTGGAGCAAATCAACCGTTTAGGAAGTGAAGAAAATAATTCGCTAAAATACACATGAATACAGTGTTTCATGTTTAAATTAACACTGAAACAGAGATTTGAAGCAACGTGCTACGATAACTCCAGATTAGAAACATTTAATTTAGTTTTTATCTTTGTTCTAAAAACTTTGGATTTTCTTAAATAAGGTTTTTAATCTCCTTAGATTTCCACAAAACAAAATCCTATCATTTTTTATTAATCAAAATTGCTTAAACTTATTCTAAATGTAAGACCCTGACAAACAGCATACCACTAATACGTTATGTCTATATTCACTGGCTATGCAAATACCCGCCCTAAATATTGATTATACGCTCCTTTGTTTATTTCCTTTAAACATTAAAAACACATTAAAATGAGAAATACATGTGACTTTCTACTTCAAATATTTTAATATCTAAGTCAAAGTTGCCTAGAGGCAACCAAGTAAAAGGAAGAGAGGTGGCTATATAAGTCAAATCAATCCTTCAATCAAATAACTAACTATATTAAATAAATCACTACCTCCCCTAAGAATCTATACTATATTCTTGTCAATTCCCTCCCACAATTTTTTTTCCTGCTGTTCCACAGCCCATAAATTAAGAAATTTAGTCATGTTGTTTTTCCCTACAAGCTAATACTACTTTTGTTATCAGAATTGCCTAATATCAGATAACACTGGCTGTATTTTCTTTCCATTTCTTGAGCTACATCCTTAGTAACAGTGAGTTACTGTCTCTATAAAACTTCTGCCCCTCCCCCATATGATTTTTAACAGTTATTTCCCTTGCTGTCAGATCTGCTTTCCTGAGCTGTTCAGCATCCATTACTATCCAGACATACCTCTGATAAATGATTGCTTGTTTGCTGACTGCTCTATATTTATATGTTTTCAATGAAATACAAGCATATATTGAGGAAGAACAGGAAATGAGAGTAGACACAAATAACTATTTTTCTTCATACATATGATCCCTGAGCACTTTAAAAACACCCAAACACTTCAGAGACTTATCCTCTTATTTTTTCATCTTTCCTACTTTTTCTATCTGGTTCTGATATCAACAATTGAAAGATGAGACAAAGAAAAAATCCCCAGTATATCCTAAATCAAAAAGATTGTTATGTTTTCTTATACTTAGTTTTCTTTATGTTTGATGGATATCTAATTATAGTAATTTCAGAAAATAATGCTGAGAAAATGTTGGTATTCTAAACCTATTAATGCCCACTGCCTTCTGAAATTGAGCTACTTGTCTTCTATGCTACACCATAGTATTCACATGCACTTAAAACAAGTGTACACTAGCACAAATTCAGGAATTGTTTTAGAAGTATAATCACGAGCCACACACATGCCATCAAATTGAGCCAGTCACATTTGCTTCAGAAAGTACTAGGATCATGTGCTCAAAAACACAATTTGCAGACTATTGGTCATAATGTTAATCAATAGCTCCCCTATAGCACTCAATACACACATAGGTATTTGCAGCATTTATAGGCAGTTTTAACCAGAAACAAAAAAATAAAAATAAAACCCACTAAAAAGAAGAAATAAAAATGTATGGTAAAACAGTTGCATAGATGTTTAAGACTAGCCACAATTTAAGAACATCAGAAAATATTTATCACTAAGGTAACAAGCTAGATAAAATGAGGGCCACTCTAAGCTGTCCATCTGCATATGTGGAAACAGCATTATTATTATTTTTTTCTGTTTGGTGGCCATTTGCTATACTTCATTCAGTGGAAGTGTTTGGAAAAGGCCTCTAAAAATCTCAAGAGTCCAAATAAGCATGTAATATGGTAATTTATATATCCTGGCAAACAATCATATAAAGAGACAAAACCAACACTTTCAATTATGTTCAGCTACAAACTAAGAAATAATATTAGTATTATCTATGTATATTGCGATCTTGAAATTGTATTTTTGAAGTAACTTATCCTAACTAAAATGCTCCAAAATAGCAGTAGTATGAACATGAGTTTAAAGGGCAAGAAAAACTGAAGCAAGATAAGCAGCTGGATGCCTAATTGACAAACCATTCTAAATAGAAAAGGTCTAAGCTAAGAGATTATTCATAGCATGATAAAAATGGATTAATGAGCACATTTTCCAATTATGAAGCTGATTCTTTAGAATAGAATGCACTCTGCTAAATCTCCACATTATTTAACGGTGGTAAATTGCTCTTATTTGAACTGAACTTAGATGTTATTGAGTACAATCTTACTGCTTCTGTGAACAAATTTAGTATCTTAAGTATCTCAAAATGGTAAATGAACAGAAGAAACAGTTTTGAATATATGTACATGTAAGCAAAGTGCTGCATCAATTAATGTTGAACTCGCTGTCATCCATCATTTTAATTTTCAAGACTAATTTCAAACCACCATCATGAATTTAGGCAGAGATTCTTACTTGATCTGAGTATCAGATATAGAATCTCTTACTGTTCAGAAGTGTCCCTGACTTTCAGGTTAAGACAAGATTGACACGGTTGAAATAATAAGGCAGTATTTTCCATTGCCTTTTGAGACCTCCCCCCCCCCCCAATCTAGCTTACCACCCTGTGGTTTCCTGTCTTTCATCCATAAAAGTAAATCCTTGCTTTGCTTTTTCAATATCAGCCAAGATTGACTTGATGCTGCTACCTACTAGCAAAATAATAAAAAATGCTATCTCAGTCTGCCTCACACTTTCAGAGTACATAACACTTCCCCCTAAGAATGCCTCAAAGATGACTTGCTAATCATTTATTGTTCCCACATCAGGTCAGCAGACGTATCAACAAGCTGTGAGGTAAGGGTTTCTGATAAAGCAAGAGAATACAATCCATGGAAAAGGGCACTGTAAATGTTTAATGGGATGGGGATGGACTTCCCAATAAAGCAGAAAAGGTAAGCCTCCCCTCCCCAAAAATCAGGTATTTATTTATTTTATTCAATTTGGATGCTCCCTGAGTTCAACCAATCACTTTAGCCATCTATCATAACTTGCCTGGGCCTCCAGCCCATTGCCAACCAACGTTTAGAGAAAATAATTGGTGGACTGGTTTTTTTTCCCCTACCAAGAGAGAAATTCACCAATCAGTGAACTTTAACTTGCCCTGCAGTCACTCATCAGTCATTAATGAGGCATAGTAGAAAGAGAGTATGTAGACTGAGCAAATTTATGCTGGAATGCTTTATACTGCCTCATGGAAAGAAAGACAGTATATTAAATTGATGTCTGGATATGCCCTGAATCTAGTACTTTTTTCTTTCTTCTGCTACTTGCCAATGCTGTTCATGCTTAGAGAATCAACTGAGCATGCTGAATATATGCCCAAAATATCACCTAAAAATAACACTTATATACAGAACTAGTTGCATTTTACACATTTTCTCCTGCAGATATCGACCACATTTTATTTTATTTTATTATTTCAAAACCCAGTCTTTATTAATGATAATGATGAGGTACAAAAATTGTTTGGTCAAGAAAATGTACTCCATAATTCTCTGCCATGGCTCCCTGTCATTTTATTCCATTAATTTCTATTACATGGCAGCAGCAATAGAGGAAATGTATTGCTCCAACCATGCAAAATAAATTAATGGAATAGAATGGTTCAAGCAATATGAAATAATAATAATGCAAGTGTCATGTACATCATTGTTGCCTGGCTTATTTTCACAGTTATTGTGGTGTCATATTACTGGCTGTAAATTTACATACAGTATTAGTGGTGCACATGTGTGTTGAGGAGGATTCCTTACTTCCATTGCTAATTGCCAATAAAACAGAAAAAGCTGTCAGCAATTTCTTTCTATCAACAGCTGGGAGGTAGTTTTCTGCATTTAGCAGCAATTTGCTTCAGTTATGTGTATTAATAGTATCCTGCCTCTGAAGATACTCTTTAAAAAGGAAGATTTTTCACAATGTTTGGGATATAATTTTTCGCTCTTAATGAAAATAGGAAAATAAATTTTATTTTCCAATTTCCAAGACAGGTTTCTGAATATTGTAGCAGAAACTTACAAACATATCTTAAGATCTAGTAAACACATTTTCTGAGTAGGATAGTACCTTAAATCTGCTGACAAAAAATAAATATGTGTGCATTCATGTTTCCAAACATAATAGGAATGGATTTTCCTCAGCATGTTCCATACAGTTAACTTTTAAATGATGGAGCTGCCTGGGATGGGGTGAATGCATTTAACCTAAATTAATCTGACACTACTCTCTCACTAAATTATGAAGTTACACAACTGGACAATTTTTTTTCAAATATTTCAACAATGTAACCCACATTTTCAAATGATATATACTTTCCGCCCAGGCACAACTGAGAATCAACATCATTTTTCATCAGTGTGTTTTTCAGAACATGGATAAGTGTATATTCACCCTCATCCTTAGAGGAGAAATTCCTCAATTATGAGGGATAGTCTGTCCGTACATTCTTCTTTATTTTTGCTTACTGATGCTTGGATTGAAAGAAACCAATTCATTCAATCAGATCTTTTAAAAAAGTTTACTTTAGTTTTATTTTAACTGGAAGTGTCTTTTTTTTGGGGGGGGGAATTGCTGCTTTAAAATACACATGATTTTTATGTTCTATTATAAGCTACTCTCAAAGTATTTAGATTGAAGAGAGGAACAAAAAAAGCTCATAAATAAACTAAGTTTGTTTGTTACCTGGAATTTTACGCTTCCTTATTAGCTTTTTAATAAAGTGATTGTAGCACTTTAACATGGCATCTATATTTCCTTTTGAAATCCTGGAAACTATTTCTCCTTATAACCAAAACCATTATGTGATGAATCATATTTTTGGGTAAGTAAGAAAAAAGACCTTTTCCAAAGATAAAAATGTTTTGTCTCCCAAATTCAGTGAATAGGTCTTCAGCTTCACACAAATTTGATATCTGAGTTTTAAGACAATAAGCTCTTTTCCTTTGTGGTATTCTCAATGGATTCATTTCTATATGAGGGGGTTTTTTTCCCAATAAAAGAGAATATTTGTAATTTAGGGTTGTTGTATTATTTTGTAATAAAATAATAAGCTAATCCTTGTTAGCTGCCACAAATCATGTGATAAAAGAGTGGTCATAAAAACTGAATGAACAAATAACTAAATATATTTATAAGGGACAACTTGGGATACATTAAAGCAAAGTGAAATCCCTAGAAATCATGGCCTATGATGGAACCAGTCAAATTGCAAGAAAGATGCTTTAAACCCACAGGCCGGATGTGTCACGTGCAGGCCACACCCACCCCAACTCCGCAAAGGGAAAAAAACATCACAATATGTCACGTGACGGCAACATGATGCCACGAGTTTGACACCTGGGCTTTAAACCAAACATTCAGAAGAGTTTCCCAGTAGTATGATTTGGTGATAAGCATCCACAGGTTGAACAAGTAATAAAATATAAGTGATGATGTCACAACATAACACAAAACGTATCCATTACATCTGATGACAGTACCCAAGTACTAAAGTCCACCAATGCATATTATCTAGTTTTGCATTACTACCATCAACAGTGGGCATGAATGAAAGACACCGCTATGGGAGGTAAAGGATTGCCCTTCATCTGGGTCCTGGATAGCTGTCTTTTCAGGGAGACTGAAGCCATGGTTTTGCTTTCTTGCTGGGAAGTTGGATAAAATGTATTAATAGTTCCTTCCAATTCTATAATTCTACGAGGTTCATGTAAGCAGGTTAGAGATGGAAGTGCCGAAGAAATATGAAAGTCTTTCAGTGTAGCGAAGAGTTAAACAGTGAAATAGCAGAGGAAAGACTCTGCTAAATTTCCAAATGTCCCTTGAGTTAGGGACTGGCAAAGGACAGAAAGTGACCAAAGAAGGAGAAGAGGCATTCAAGAAGAGAAGAGAAAAATACACACACACACACACACACACACACACACACACACACCAGTGGTCAGAAAAAGCGTTAAACTCCCCGATAAATAGTGAAAGACATACTTAATTAAAGAATGGACAGCAGGAAACAAAAAAAAGGTGCATGTGGGAGAAATCTGGGATCGTACAATAACATAAATCCTCACAGCATGACAGACATTTACTGAGGCATTTCATTTCCCCTCAGCCTAATAGGGTGTTATTGTCCATTATCTATTCTGTCAGCATTGGAGTTGATATTCAATGAAGGGCAGCTGTGCCTAGTTGCCATGCTTCAGCCATCTCCCTGTTGCCATGGTGACTCAGGTGCCCGTCTCCCAGTCTTCCAGCTACTAGACAGCCAAACTGTAAGGGAAACCATACAGAATGATGGGATATACCTAGGGCGTGTCAAATTTTTCAACTTTCAGGGATTCTCAAAAGTTGTGACATGCCTTGGGGATTGTAAAAATATTTTGGTTACTTTAATATAATATAGATGTGCTTGGTAAGTAATTACATAAATATCATAACTTTTTAACATTTTGTTTGTTTTATTTGAAGTACCCTCAGGGGCCTTTTTCTATGCAAGGTGTAATTCCTTCTTCTTGGAAAGGATAACAGTTTCATGAGAAAGACCCAGAGGAGTTGCTGACTTTTTCTGCATGGTGAAATAAAGTACATACCAGCATGGATCATGTAGGATCTACCAAGTCAGTCTGTGAAATGAGATGGGCAATATCTAAATTTGATAAATAAATAAATAAATAAATCTACTCGTGGAAAAAGTTATTGCCTCACTACTTTTCAAGTGGCAGAATAAATTTGCTTGGCACTGGAAGCAGTAGGATATCAGTAAGAGTTATTGGACACACAGCAACACACTAAAAAAGTGTTTATTTTAAAACTGGATTAATTTCTTATAATGGATATTTGGAATACCCAAAGAATGAATCATTTAATCAAGCTGCCTTCATCTAAGATGGCCAATGTGCAGGCTGCACTGATGAACATCAGGATGAAATTATACATGTATAGCGGGTTGAAACTCAGTACCTACCAGTAGTTCCCCTTCAATGTGTACTCAACAACACTTTATTGTATGTGGAAGTCCCGACACCCTTGAATCTATAACATTCTCAGAAAACATACTCATCTCTAGTCTAAAGTGAGTCTAAAAAGCTTTTTAAATGAAATGAGGTTTTGATGGCTGAAGGTGAGGCAGCAATTTTCAGTTTTATTCAGCCAAAATAATTTCCTTCCCTGCAAGGCCTGGTTGCCTCAGTATTAGTTCATGTCATTCTGTTAAACTGGCACAAGGAAACAGGGTTTGTCAAAATCATCCTCAAAATCATCAATTATGTATAGAATTACCACTGTAGATACAGTATGACCTATAATGGAGAACCCCCAGTTCCTAAATAAGAGCTTCACTAATCCCATACAACAACTGCCTTTTGTTTAGATTAGAAACTAATGATGAATTGTTCACAATTCATACCTGGACTTCTCTGAAGGAGAAGATATATGATCGGAGGGTGGAATTAAGTACTGGATGGCTGGACCTCCTGCACAAATTCTGGCTGCTTACTCATTGGAAGAAATTACTGTCAAAATGAGAATTAAAGTAGAAGTAGCCATTCTTAGTCTAAAGATGTATAATCACATAAACACACAACAACTGCTCAACTTCAAGGTCATTAGGCTCGATGCCACGACTCCACTAATTTGTGGAAAGGTGAAGGGAAAAAATTATAAGTTTAATTTACTAACAGTACACTAGTCAACTGTATACTATCACTGACCATAGCCAATCTGCTGCTTTGTATGTCTTTCTTATTTGCAATAAAAATATTCTTATCTAGCATAACCGCATATGTAAGTCTATTGCCAAGACAAACTGTAAAGCCACTCTAAGGCATGTAATGCTAGGAGATTAGTGAATTATTGTCAAGTCCTGGTTGGAAGGAAGCCTGAGCTTGTGAGTCATTATCATGCTGGCAAGTGATGATTATACAAAATACCCCCTGACTTTGAGGGGAAAGCCCAGTGAATTGATGATACTGGCACTAATATGAGTCAGCACCAATCCTGAGGAAGATACAAGGTGTACCCTTTAAAGAGCATGAATTAAGGGAACCATATGTGTGAGGAACCATCCTGCTCTTTATTTTTCTGCAGATGTAGGCCTTCCTATGTTGTCCTTCATTCAGTGTGGCACTTCATTCTTAATTTAGCACAGGGCATCTACTTTATAAAGGGCTGGTTAGTTAATCAATTTTATGAAGTTATTAATTGCCTTTCCTTGATTCTGGACTTGTTAAAGGAAGAGATGCTTTTGTCTTTTGGATATTTATTTCCTTCCTTCCTTCCTTCCTACCTACCTACCTACCTATCTACCATTTCCAGCTATCAAAATGTTAGTGACACTACATTTGTATGGCATACAGTTCATTGAATCTGAGGAAAAAGAAAGGTGTCAATGCCTTGAACATGACTTTGCCTTCTCTGTGATTTATTGAATCAAAATATATTATCTAAAATAGTAGAAAACAAAATATAGAATCAATTGTGAAAATGGTTTATATAATTTCTTATGTCTTAACATGAAGAATTTTGTCCAACATGTTTTAAAAATATTAACCCATCTATCAGAACTTAGACAGCATCACAGAAATGAAAACTGCTTTATAGAGAGCTAGATCCTTAGACCCATATAAGTTGGTAGTAGCAGTCTTTCAGAGGCTTTTCAAGATTTATCTAGAGATTGCAGGGATTAACTCCTTTGTGAAAAATGTATGTTCCATCACTATGCTATATAAATGAGTGTTTTTTCCCCTTAAATACTGTATTTGGTAATTCAATTCAACACTGAATTTTAGCAAACACACAAACCAGTGGCAATTGATTTTCTAGTATTAGGGATCAAATGAGAGTTGTTTTGTCTCTCATTTCTGAACAGTACATGTATAACTCATCATTCCAGAGTCTGTGAGTAAAGGCAAAGCCCATGAAATAGGGTTTAATTCTGCGATGTCAAGGATAAGCAAAGAAAAACATATTTTCTGTTACCCAGATAATCTGCCTGCTGGCTGACATAATTTTTCTCTCTCCTTTTGGGACATTTTATCTTTAACAGCTCTTTGTGAACAGTTCTGCAGAAATTCTTTATAAGCTATTATTTCTTCAATGTTACTCCACAATTGTGACCTTTTTTTGTATAGTACTGGTAGTTATTTGAGTAAGGAAACAAATTGTTACATTTTGTCCATAAAATTTTACTCTTTTCATGCAATATGCAAGGTACCTCCAATCATAGTGAAATTTCGAAAATAAATGAAGAACAAATGAGAAGGATTGGCTCACATACCTAGCTTTTACATATAGTATTTATGTGGAAACAAGTGCAATTGGTTCTTATTTTAGAAAAGGTACAGAAGATAGTTACATCACACATCTTAAATTAGGCAATTTAGTCACTGTAATATTCAACTGTGCCCAATCTGTATCCTGAACTATGTTCGTGAACTCATGTGGATGGAGACTCCAGAAAAGGTGAACAGGAATGTAATTGTAATTGGGATCAATGTAATAAATTAGTGTTAAAGATATTATTTTTAAAAAATCAAGAAACAATAGACTAAAACGGAAAAATAAGAGACATATCTATCATAAAGCAGTTAACTAAGTGGATATTCCAAAACGTTATGTGCTGGTAGCGTATACAGGTGGATAGGGCTAAAATAATATGGCTATCATTGAAAATGTTGATCTGTTTCAGAATTTTTGCAAGATGAAAACTTGAACAAAACTATGTACAAAATCTTCATTGTGAAACAAAACATGCAATCTGCAAAACAATAGATAGATAGCATTGCAAGCTGGTATTTATTCTGAAGCATTTAATAAACAAAGTGTTAATTTGTAACACTCCAAGAGAGCTTTGAAGTAAGCACTCCAGCAGAGAAAACAATTACTCTGACTTTTTGTGAGGGAGATAAATACATTTTGTCTTCTCTTTAACTCTTCCTCACTTCCTCTACCTCTCTTTTCCTGAAACACAAATTCACTGTCAACATCTCTCTGAAATTCTAGCATCTATTAAAAAGATTATGGATATACAACGACATAGAGATTCAAACTAGCCTTTTTTAACCTGATAAATTGTATTTTTAAATCCCACAGAATCAGAAGATTAGAGGTTATAGGTAATAAATCTAGAGAATTCACATGTGTTAGGATGAGTATGTTTTGGGATGTTTGTTAATAGAATTTCATACATACATATAAACATAATGTTCCATAATAGGATGGTTTAAAATAAGAGAACTTTGTCTCATGAAGAATGTGATACTATTTCTTTAGTCTGCATTGATCTCTTGGGACAATTCCAAACTGTCTTGCAGTTCTTTCAACAATAGAAATTCAGTGTGATAACTGAGCTATTTTTCCTGCATGATATTACTCCATGGGCATATTTGTTTGCTTCAAGAATACCTGAGAAAGAAATAATTTTGTTTCTTTGCATAATTGTATCATGCTGCCCAGTCATTCCAGGCAGTAAAATAAAGGGCGATTAGCAAGATGGATAGAATGAAAAGCATTACAGGAGACTGATACTTGATATCATACCTGTTATAGGCATCCACGGTGGAAAAGGGAAAGAAAAAATGAAACATACTGTATGTTCCAACACAAACAATACATGACTTAAGTACTTGCATCCATCATCAGGACACTTATCCTGCCATTTTTTCATCACACTGCTTTGTTCCAGAAGCCCATGAAACCTATATCTGGCACATCAGCACAATTCTTAATTTTAACAGAGTGTTAATGGTTAGATGAGGAGAAGGCAGTTCACACTTACTTCTTGTACAACATTTGTATTCTGCCTTTTTATAAAATAATAAAGGAAGCTAACAGTAATAAATATTCCTGCTGGTGCAATAAAATGTAAAAAGCGGATGAGAAAAAGGATGGATTAAAAACACTAAGATACTGTATGCTTTGATTGATTGATTGATTGATTATGTATCATCAAGTTATTATCAACTCTTAGCAACCACATAGATTTTTCTCCATTCCTTAGCCTAACTTCCCACAGATTGGTGACGGGTTCAAAATAACCAGCTGGCTTCGAGCCTAAGGAGATATAAAACTCAGTTTTCCAGTTTCTAGCATGCTTTCTTTTAACTACTTTGCAAATTGACTCCATGACTTTGGAAAAGGCAAGTTCAGAATGGCTTTTACCATGAAATAAATTAATGTACAAATTCTCTCATGTTAATCTTAGCTTCTTAGGTACTCCATTGTAGCACTGCTAGGACAGTGGGCTCAAGGAAAACCCAGATCTTTGGAATTAGTTCTGTCTGTACTGAACCTCAGAAAGTTCATCCAACCCAGTTCAAGAATCCCAGCAGTCAGTGTCAGTGAAGATCAGATGTTCTCAGCGATGTTGGTTATGAACCATATTGTTTGTTGTTTAGCCAGAGACCAACAGCATGCCTGCTTCATTTTTCCCTTTCAACTTTTTATTAATACTGTTGATCAAAGTGCTGAATAAAGTCTCATTTCTCTTGCAGACTTTAAAGTATTGGAAAACATCCAGATGCTACTGAGGCTTACCCTTTCCCTCGGCACTTGCTTTCTCAGCCTTTTTTCTTTTTTTAAATTAAAAATGCCAAATGGCTCATTTCAGAGGAATCTGTGTTCCACATCCCAATGTGTCCCATTTCCCCCCCCCCTCATGAAGTTTAGATCCATGAATCCTTTCCAGAGGCAACTGGGCAGCCAGCCGAGTACAGCTGTGGGAGTTCCTAATTCTGCTGGAACCAAGCCCTGTCCTCCAGGGCATACATTTTCTCTAACAGCCACAGGCTTGAGTAGCAGATAAAATGTGGAAGATCTTGCCATGGTCTCTAAGGCATGATAAAGAATTTATTAATCTTTTCTCTGCATCGTTCTGCCTGTTAAAACTTGCTGTGTTTCTAGACAACCATAATTAAGAACTATGATAATAGGTGCTCACATAGTTCTTTGCAGTCAGCATCAGGTATGTAACCTGTGGAAGCAGAATGATATATCATGTTTCTATACATGTGATTTGAAATATTTTCTTACTAAAATTTGAACAAGATTTTTTTCACTTTGGATGATTACAACATATAACAGAAGATGATGGTAAACCATGCTCATATTGCCAGGCAATGCATTGTTAAACACTTCCTCTGGAATTGACACTTCTAGCTCTAAAGAAAATAATAACAACTATAAACTTAGAGTGGTTCTAATGTCATTCATATGCCATTAATCTAATTAACAAAATGTCATGAAAGACTGCCCTAGGTAGAAACTGTCATACGGGCCCAGATTGTTAATATAGTTCAGAACTATGGAAGTTCACTAGATATTCCTGTTATATTTATATAATCCACCCAGTATTGTGAAACACAAAAATTGGTTCACAACCTGCTTTTAATTTGGCTCATTACAAGATGTACAGGCCTTATATAAAATGAATAAAGGAGGAAATTACTATGTAGTATAAAACAGAAAAATAGTGGCCAATGTCAACAATTAAAGTTTTGGTAACAGTCAAATGAGCAAAACAAGTAGAAATATTTAAGGGCGGCGTTGAAACTATATGTCCAGGTTGTTTTAAAATGAGCCTGAAGGTTTTAGATTCTGCATGTAGAAAGGCACACACAAAGAGAGAGAGAAAGAGAGAGAGATTCCCATAGCATCTGATAAAGTGAGCAGTAGTTCATAAGAGTGTATGCCTTTTAACAAAATGTGTTAGTTG
The DNA here is from genome assembly GCA_032468155.1 of Oxyrhabdium leporinum. NCBI lineage: Eukaryota > Metazoa > Chordata > Lepidosauria > Squamata > Cyclocoridae > Oxyrhabdium > Oxyrhabdium leporinum. The sequence continues at coordinate 55,198 of JANHFL010004135.1, forward strand.
GAAAAGTGCTACTAGTTTATTTTCAAATTAGGAATATACTGCGATACCTCAGTTTGCTCCTTAAGATAGTTCTTAATGCATTGTTTAATATGGCTAAGAGGAATATGTCCAGTCTACATTTTTCCTGCACAATTATTTATATTAGTAAGTGCATATTAATTGCCCGTATTAGTTTAAAATGAAAGTTGAAAAAAAATTGATCTGCTGTATTTATATAGAGGATCTAAAAAAATTAATCCATTATGTTTATGTGGCACTTCTACATTTTTTTATTATTCTATTTCAATACAGAAATAATTTATATAGGTACATCAATTCATATCAATGCCCCTAGTTTTGTGGTTGAATAGATAACATAGTTGAATAATTCTTTTTATAATTGCCATTCTATTTCCTAGTTCCCCAACACAGGGAATGTGAATCATGGATATTTCCATTAGTGCCTACTAAATTCCATGCACAACTGAATTGGACTGTTAGAATAATAATACAGAAGAGAAGAAAAAAAACTGGAGACAACCACAAAATACAATGACCTACAAATAGATGTAGAAAGATTGTGGCAAAAGAAAGCAAAGATAGTACCAATAGTAATAGCGGCCTTGGATGCAATTCCTAAACAACTGTGGCACCACTTGAACACCATCTGAATTGATGAAATCACTATCAGTCAATTGCAAAAACCAGCTTTACTTCTAACACCCTCAAACAACATCTGCCTATCCCAGGTTCTCAGGAAGGACAATGAATGAATAAAAATGCTAAATCGAATCTAAACATCTGGCTGATTATGTGACCAAACATAATAAACAAAAAGATACGCTTCCATGTTGCAAAGGAAACTGTCAGCCTCAAGCATAATCTTTATTTTAATAATGTCTTTGAACACAAAGTCTTGAGGAATCTTTTAACTAAAGGCTACACATACTTGAGTTTAGCCATCTGTCTTTTTGAGTAGAAATATGGAAGTTTAAATATTGCCTCTCTCTCTCTCTTGAAGATTATAAACCTAGTGATATATTTCCCCAAAGTATGTTTGCTTCTTTTTGATTTTATATAGCTTTTTGCTTTTTGGATACTTTTTGTTCCATATTTTAAATTCATTTTTTGTAATTCACAATCTACATTTAACGTAAAATGTTTTGTGGTCTTGTATAATAAAGGAAGGGAAGGGAAGGGGATAGGGAATATTCTGGAACTGCATAATTAATTTTGGATGCTAAGCACTCTCACTTCATTTCTCTCTTGACATTCAATGTGGTAAAAGAGGAAGTAAAGAAGTCAAAGCGCACTCCGACTTGTCTTCTGATAAAGAAGTGATTTATAATTGATGATCATTAGCATAGTAGGTTTTTGAAAGGGTCCAACAAATTCTCACAACATTCCAAATGTATTTACTGGCCCAAGAACATTGGAGACTTTTGTTCTATCCAGCTTGGAATATTGGTGTTCATTTTGTCCCAAACTGACTTTTTTTTTAAGGTTCAGCCACTATAATACTTTCTGTTTTCCAAGAAGTGGTGCACAGAATTGTAGTGTTTAATTTGTTTTCATTTCAGAGAAATGTCATCTCTTCCAGAACAGATATGAATTTCAACAAGCATAACGCAGGCTAACTACTCTATCAGCATATAGTATGTCCAAACTAGACTAGATTTTTGAATTCACCTGCACTAAATTATACAGTAAAAATTCCTTTTTTATCCATGTTATTTTATACTCATTCCTACAGTTGTTTTACTTCCTACTAACAAAAAAGGCAAGTAGTATTTTGATCTTTAGAAAACTCTAGCAAAGGAATATACAGAAGTGCTATCCAAGCTGATACAAAAGATAATTTGCCTGGGGCTTTTCCCCTGCCTCTACTTAAACTGTCCAGATCCTTGCAGGCATTTTTCAAAGGCCAATGTTTTGCTTTACGTGGGGAAAGGGCTTAGGCAAGCTGACAAACAACATTCTCAACACTGCAACTCTATTTATACTGCATAATATTACCTCATCCCCAACCAATCAGAGCCTGCTGTGCTTCAAGACTACTCTCCTCACCTTTTGCTGTACCCATGACTGGAATAGCCCATTGTTGAAACAAGCACAGGGGAATGCAAAAAAGAAAAGCACAGCTCAACAATTACTCTTTGTTGGAGGCAGAAAGATGAAGGCACATAGTTGGACTAAAGCATAAACAAGCAGATTCGTGCACACATTTCTTGTACTAGCTCATCTAAAAAGAAAAAGAAGCAAAAAACATGTGAAGATTATTAGAGACAAAATAAGCGCTCTTGTCTCCTAGCTTGGTCAGTCCAGCTTCACAGTTCCATCAAATTGAGGACGAGGTGACCTTCTGTCTCCAGAGAGACATCTCAGAAAAATGTCTGTAAGCTGCAATGTTAGCAGAAAAGTTTCTGACAGGTTTAGACTAGAAAAGTCAAAGCTCCTTTCAGCAATGGTGAACACAATTGGGGAGGAGCGAGTGGGAAACAATATGCAAATCAACTGTAAACTTAAAAATGTAAACTTCTTATCAAAAAATCTAACCTGCACCCTTCTATTTTGACAGCTCAGGAAGAAACTTGGCAAATATGCATCTTCAATCTTATTACTGGATTTTTTCCTTAATGTGTTTGAGTTGGATAATTACTCTCCAATTGTTTCTTTATTTCTTTTGCAGTCTGAAATGCTGAAACCGTGCAACAAGTTTTACTAATATACTGGCACCTAAGTACACAAGGCTGATGTTTCATTTTAATTTCCCCAAGACATTTGGCAATCACAATATATAATGTTATGACCTCAGCATAGCAGCAGCTTTAGCTAAGTGCCACCTTTGGAAAGGTCTGTGCTTGACCTGGGTGCAGCAGTGGGAAGATGGAGAATTCATTCATGGCAAAGGAAAGGAGAGAGAGGTGGGTGCAATCCCCTTGCTCGCCCTTCACTTTCCCAACACAAATAGAGTGGCGGCAACTAACCATTAGCTTTCTCTCAGCCTCATTTTAGAAGTACATCAAAAAGAATCCCATAGAGACAATGGTTTTCCAAGAGATGCAGTTTCCTCCTTTCTCAAAGACCAGAGAAAAGCATATTGATCTAAGAACCCAATGGTTGATTCACATTAGATTGGCAGGCCCCAATTCTCTCACACTGAAAAGAAGACGAGCACAGAGATATGTAGATAAGCAGAAGTGACTATTTTGGAAGCTTGAAGTGGAAGGGATGGGAAAAAGCAGTTCTACAAAAATGTATTCGTTTTGAAATTGTGCTTTAGAATTGTATCTTTAAAAACTCGGTTCCTCAGCTTTAATGTCTGTGGGGCATGTACTTAATCTGTGTTTGGAATTTGTTTACGCACTAAATTTGTCTTATGCAAACTAGTTGACATTTAATTTGATGATTTTTTGACAAGCACATACTAACATTAACATATTTATTCATAGGTGAAATATTTTTTAAAAATTCCTAAGGAATTTCAATATTTGAACATGAGAGAAAGTGAAACTAATATCTTTCTCTATTCACAGATGGACAAATGCATAAGTTTCATTTCAAATGAAACAAACAAAATGTTAACAAGTTATGATATTTATGTAATTTACCAAGCAAATCTAAATTATATTAAAGTAACCAAACTAAATTATATTAAAGTAACCAATCTTCAAGACATATCACAACTTTTGAGCACCCCTAATGTTTGGAAATTGAAAGTTGAAAAATTTGACATGCGCTAACTATGTATATTTCATCTACCAAAAAAAAACCCCTGAATTAAGCTGTGCCCTTAAATTCAAGCAAAGCCATACTAATTTGCTGAATAATTAAACAATTTTGAAGAACATCAGTGTTATTGAATCCAAAACACTGGAAGGCTTTTTTCCCAGGTTTATATATGAGAATCGTCTGTATCAGTTCTGCTCAAGGCAAAACAGAGGATGCTATTAAATTATTTTTAAAAAGAAAAAAAGATCAAGGCTGTGAACTTTCATAAAGTATTAAATATTACATCCATTGTAATGTATGATTGGTACACACATATTTTTATTTATTTAATCAACATTTATATTCTTCTCATAATGGGAACAGTTAAAAGCATAAATTTAAAACAATGAAAATAAAAATACATAATAATTTAATCACTGAGTATTTAAAGGACCGAAAGGAAGATAAAATGGCATGATAATAACCATGCAGATAGTCTGCTTTAATATTAAAGGGCGGCTTAACTTCAATTTCATTTATTCATGTGACTTGACTAAACATTGCAAAAAAATTAATAAAGGATGAAGAACGGAAAATAAAGCAAGGGGCTATTTAGTTTGTCCAGAGGAGAAAGTACAGCAATATTTTGGGAATAAAATAATAAAGAAACAATAACTCATTAAGGATTTATCATCCTTTGGATAGACTTTGCCACAGCTGTGGTATACTTTGAATGCCACAGCTTAGGAAGATTAAAATATCTTGAGATATGACATGTACAATCACTTCCCAAGTGTACCCCCACAAATCCAAATAACCAGTTTGGAAGTTTATGGGAGTTGTAGCTTAATACATCCAGAAAGCACACAAGATGATAGAGATTCCTCTGGTGTGAAATTAGCTGTGAAGTATGTTTAACTAAATATTTTTAAATTCTGATGAAAATTCTACAGTCAGTTTAACACTGTAGGAACCTTATCAGTCTGCAATATTGATAACCTATGAAGTCATAAAGTCCTGAGATATCTTGCTCATAGTTTGTTTCCTGTGAATTCACCTTTCTCTGACTTCTACATATAGAAGTTTAGAAGTTATAGGATATAACCAGATTTAGTGGTCCAAACCTGAATTACTTTATACATCTTTTTCAAAAATGGTATTTGTTGTTTATTCAAAGCAGAATAACAGGGCTGGAAGGGATCTTGGTGGTCTTCTAGTCTAACTCTTTGCTCAGACAGGAAATCTTATACCAAATTCAGACAAATGGTTGTTCAATCTCTTAAAACCCTCCAGTGTTGGGACACCACAACTTCTGGAGGCAATCTGTTCCACAGATTAATTGTTCTTATTGTCAGGAAATTTTTCCTTAGTTCTAGATTGCTTATCTCCTTGATTGGTTTCCATCCATTGCTTCTTGTCATGCCTTCAGGTACTTTGGAGAATAGGTTGACCCTGTCTGCTTTGTGACAGCCCCTTAGATATTGGAATACTGTCAACTCTGATGCTTCTTTTCATTAAAGTAGACATACCCAATCTCTGCAAATGTTCTTCATATGTTTTAATTTACAGTTCCATAATCTTCTTTGTTACTCTTCTCTGTAGTTTTTCTAGAGCCTTAACATCTTTTTTGTATGGTGGTGACCAAAAGTGGATGCAATATTCTAAGTGTGGTATTACCAAGGTATTATACAGTGGTATTAACACTTCACATGATCTTGATTCTATCCTTCTGTTAATGCAGCCTAGGACTGTGTTGGCTTTTTTGGAAGATGCAGCACGCTGCTGGCTCATATTTGAGTGATTGTCCATTAGGAAACTGATCCCCAACCTTTCCAGCTTGGCGGTCTGGCCTGGGGCGGAGGTGTGTGAGTGGCAGGTGCACATGCATGTGCACAGTTCCATTTGTGTGAGCGGTGGGCATGTGCACCCTCCACTCATGCGAATGGAGCTTTATGCATGAGTGGAGTGTGCTTGCACTCATTATCATAGTCATTGTAAAAATACATTCATCCTAAAACATTAGATACAACACTTAGTGATAGTCATGGATACTAAATAATAAACTACCCTGCTTAATGAATGCTCAAATTTACAGCAGCATTAAATTTATGAAATATGTGGTACCTTAGATAACCAGGACCTATGATATGTAGGATTTTATATAACTGTTATATTCTCTACCTTTATATTAGTACTGCATAATCAGTATCTTGAATCATACAAAGTAGCATATTGACAACCAGTGCAGCTCATGACGCATCGGTGTCATGTGGACATGACTATACAAGCCAACCTCAGCTATGCCATTGCATTCTGGACCATTCTACATTTCTGAATAGTTTTCAAGGCTAGTGTCATTGCAAAAAGCAAGCTGTGAGATGATAAGGGTGTGAGTGACTGCCTAGAGAGCTATGGAATGCAAATGTGCAAAGGTATCTTGATTATACAGTTGCAGTCATACCTGACCTTCATATAGCACCAAGGAATAATTTCTTTAACTATAAATTAATGAATAAATCATGACTAAGCTTGCAGAATACAGTACACTAAGCAATATGATATGATATACAAACAACAACGGCCTGGTTCACACAAGATGGTAAACAACAGCAAGCAAACTACATTATTTACTGAATTGAATTTCTATTTATTATTTAATACCTTGGCTTATATGCTGCTCAATTTCCAAAGATTCTGAATCTCAGAATCTCATACCTAAGCTAACAATTCTACATCTTAACAATCTCATAATTAAAACATAATAAATGTAAATAAGATAACAATAACAAAGCTGTAATGTGTTACTATTTTGGCAAGCAGAACCTGCAAATATTCCTAAATGCCTTTCTCAAGAATCATTTTTCTCACAGTTCAAATCCATAACGTAGTGCATATACCTTAGTCTGATAGACAATATGTTAAATCAAAACCAAACAAACCAAATTAAGGCACAATGTGTGAACCCATCAAATATCCCCATTAGCTTGCTTTGGGCTGATTTGGCAAATTGCACCAAGGAGAGAGAGATGAAAGAGATGAACTTTAGTCCACACCAGCTTTGCTCTCTTCCATATGAAATGAGCAAATCAGAAAATACTCCCAAAATTATAATCAGGTAACTCGAGGCAGCACATTACTGACATGTTGGAAGTAGCTCCAGCTCAAGAGCTCCAGTAATATATATATTTTTATATTAATCGAGCTATCTAGTAGCTGGTTCCCTCTGAAGTTTCAGGAAGCTGGTGCTCCTGGGCACAAGGCTGCCATAGTTTTATCTAGTCAAGCGAATGATTAGAGGTCTTGGGGCCGAAACAATCTCAACCTATTCTCAAACTAATATATGAACTATTGCAGATGAAGATAGTTGTTGTGTGCTAACATACAATCCTATTACAACAGTACCATTGCAGAAGAATAACATATTGTCCAGTTGGTTTTTATTTGTAATTCTGACAAGCCTCCACCAATACCAAGTGTTTAGTAAATATGCAGTGATATTGGAAGGAATTAGTGCCTTGAAATGTAGATTTACCAGATGTTGTTGTTATATTACTCTGCTGAAGCCTCTGGTATTCTCCTCTGGCTACTATGGTACCAATAATAAAAGCCAGCAATAAAAACAAATGAATTATTTGCATTTACAAGTTACATTGTACTAAAGATATTCAATGTTTTATGCTTCATTTCCTCATATCATTAATAGACTTTACACTTTAGATACAGCAGGTTATTCATACACTTCAGATTTTGTAAACAGGTATTTTAAGAATGGAAATGTTTTGTGCTTCAGTTTATACTGAGAAAATGACTCACCAATTGTACTTGTCTCAAGCGTCTTTATATTTTTCTGTATCTCTATCCATTTACTATGCAACTATGTAGAGAGTAATGGATTGTGAAATGCAGTAGTAGAGTGATCATTAACAGTTCTAGAAAACTGTTTATTCAGTTCCCTAATTGTGCCTTCCAAATGTGTTTGACAACAGCTTGTATAAACTGTAGCCAATATGGGAGATGTGATCCAGTACATAGGGAATAAAAACAGGGCAGAGAAATCTGGTTTAATAGAATTTATAACTACATACTCTTTAGAGTGTACAGTTGCTTCAAATCAAAGACATTTGGTGATATTTATTATCTTGACAGATGGCTGGGGAGGGGCATAAATATACATATGAAGTACAGTCTTCAAATTGTTATTGCTATTTAACTGAGATAATGGAACTAACATCTTTTTAAGGAACTGAAGTATAAACAAGCAATTTCAAATGGCATAAGAGATGGGCAATCTTTGACAACATGTGTTGGACTACAGCTCTCATCACCCCTGATCATGTGGTAAAAACCCATAGGAGTTCAAGAATAGCAGGATGGTGAAATGTAATATAATCCTGCTTCACAGGATTAAAACCAATTGTAATTAGACAAGGATATTATTGATTAAATATGATCAACTTTCATATTTTTTTCCTGATGGTGATAGTGATGATATGTATTCTTCCTTTCTGCCACAAGGCTCTACATCTACAACTAACTACCAGTAGTACAAGTAAAGTAGTTGGTTGTCTGCAACAGATGCCCTTTACAAAGAACCAGATCTTCCCCATTTTCCTATCCCAAAGCTGAATCATTTTTACATCAATGGGTGGGGGGATGCAGGAGAGGGGGGAAAAAACAAGCAAAACAGCCAGCTGTATCATACAATGCATAATTGTACTGTATATAGTTGAACAAGGCATAGCTGATCTAGGGAACTGATTACTACAAGCAGAGAAGTCCACCAAAGGGGGAAAGTGACAAAACATGAATAATTAATTATAGTTATAATCTCATGGACATTAATTTTAAGCAATCTTATTTTTAATGTCCTGCTGGTTCCTGGCAGTCTGAGATCATGAGATGTTCAACATAGCCAAAGTTACTAAGACCCCGATGTGACTAGCTGCTATTAGAGCAATCTTCCTTTCTAATTCTATTGGTGTTGAACTTGGAGTGGCACTCTGAAGTCTGCTAGAAAGAATAGGTGGGAAAAGGGCCTTAGAATGAATTATTACACACACACACACACACACACACACACACACCAATTGCTATCTTCCATATCAATAAAAGCTCTAGTGCAGTACCTTCAGCTCATCAGAATAAGGGAAAAAAAGGATTTGGGGGATCATGTTCTACTCCTCTCCCCATGGAACAAAAAGTACTATGTATTTATGTATTCCTACATCTGTGGTGCTTTATAAGAATATAAAGGACCAAACTTTACCTCACAAAAACATATTTTAAAAACTGAACTGAAAATACACCTCTGCTGCAATTATGGCCCACACAGTTATACTGTAATGAATAACTAAATGCTACCCACTCACTGAACTTGCTACCAATAAAAATCTCATGGCTGATGTTGTCTTCACTTTGCAATAACATTTATCACTTCTCGGGGCTCCATCAATCATATTAGACAATGCAACTGTACCTCCAAGACATCTTCAAAGTAGATATTGCAAATTGACATTTAGATGGGTAATTGTTTACCATATTTTCCCTGCTCTCAGCACCATTTCATATAAATTTGAAATGAAAAGATATTGACCATGCAGTGCCATACAGATCTAGCGTATCTCATTGACTTAAATAGGGTTGACTCCCAGATAAGTAAATATAGGCCATAAATATCTAGCCCATCTTGCTGACTTCAATGGAGTTAATTCCTAGATAAGTACATATAGGCTAACCCTAAATAACACATAAATTGATATTTCATAATAGATAAAAAGGATGGAAGCTTTACTATTTTAAAAAATATAAGACATTGATCTTTATTTTTATATATTAATTTTATCCAACTAGCAGAACCTACTCTACTGAAGATGGTTGCAGCATTATTTGGAAGAAGTTTGTATGTTGCAATATATGTCATTTGTTTGCCTATTTACTGAGTACATGACATTAGGTTAGGTTCACTAGAAGCAAAAACAGAAATCATGATCTCCAAAGTGAAATAGCTTGGTTCGCCCAACACACAAAGTCAAAACCAAACAACATAGTGACATGTAATATAGTAACATGTGACATGTAATGCATGTATATTTTGAAAAAGAAATCTGGCAAAGCAATCATTTTATTTCAGAGGATCAATGTAAGAAAAATACAAATTTCAGCAATGTTCCTAGCAAGGAAAAAAACACATCATTTTAGCTCAAACCAGCTAAAATGCAAAAAAAAAAAAAAGGTGGGGGAGAGAGGAGTCCTCTTTCTCAAAGAATTCTTATCTGGGAAATCTGGCTTCTTTCCACATTCATGACTGAATCTCTTAGGAATTCCAAATAACTTAAAATACTTTGGTAAGCACAAGGAGATTATGAATCATTTATAAAAGAAGATGGCAATGGTTGAGGAAGCAATAGCAACACCTGTGACTACTAGGTACTATTACTGCTGTTGATAGAATACCTCATCACTTTCAATACACATGGCCATATTGAGCAAGAAATATTAAATCTCACAGAAAGGTTATTTTAATTGAATCAGGAAGGCAGCAACACAACTAGTGGCAGATTGAGCCCCTGCTTCCACCCTTGACCATCTTGGATATTCCAGGATAAGGTTAATTCAGTCTCATCATGTTCTCAGGGCTGTTTGATGTTTGTTTACATTGCCTAACATTCTTGAATTCATATCTTCAAATAGCAATAAATGATAAAAAATCAGTATGATTGCATGCCGTAATATACATCAGATAATAAATTATGTATGCTAGTGTGGTGTTACATCTTCTGGGATCCCTTAATATGATCTAATAGATAATATCATGATTTGCTTTTTAAAAGCTTTATCACATTTTGCAGCTACATTGAATTAGCTTCTTCACTTGAATCAATCACTTATTTTCACAAAAGCTCCAACCGATTCCTATTCCAGGCCACTAGACCATTTGGGGAGGAAGTGAAATCTTACTTGCTTCCCAGAAACAATAGCAATTCTAGAAAATGTATCCCAGTAAAGGAGAAGGAAATCAATGGCCTGCCTGGCACGGTGAATATGTCATGCGCAAGAGGCACTGCCTTGAGAGAGTAGTGAGAAGTTTAAGTCAAATTAAGAAAAGTGGCAGAACAGAATTTGTTCCCGATTAGAAAACAGCCTGGGACTGTAACAGCAAGATAAGCTCTAGGCCATGTACAAAGAATTGTATCCAAAATGTAGGAAAAAAACTTGCTCACAACATTATCCAAAGATACCGTACATTCCATGAGCACTATTGTTCGAAGACAGATATGAGGAAAGACTAGAAACAGAAACCAGGCAGGGAAAGAGTCCCCAAGGCAGTTTTTATTCGGCCAGTACCTTTTTCACTTCCTCAGAAGTATCCCTTTCCCTCTGAATGAATGGGAAAGGTTAGAAATTCTTGTTGTACAAATAGATTTAATAGCAATAGGAGTCTTGTCAGCATCGTGGCAGCCAATATCAGCAAAATAAGGCATGTCTCTTTAACAGACCAAATCATACAACAATTTAAGCCAGAGGGCACCATCTTTGGCATGTTATTTCTACTTGGGTAAAAATTGGTACCTTAAGCCTTGCAGAGATTTCAAATGGTCATAGTGCATTTAAACCGTCTCTAAAATTTGCTCATTTTTTTCAGTCTTGGGGTCTCAAAAGGCTAAAGACATTACCTTTTAAAAAAAGTATAACAAAACAGTATAAATCTGTCCATCTTTGCTACCAATCTCAATGCTGGCAGCTATAGTCCATGCAGGATGAAAAAAAATCATCATCCCTGGTTTAGGCCACCAGGCTGATAAAGGTTTACATGTATATAAAGTGTGCATCATGCATCTGACTTCCTGGTTTCCATTTATCCAAGAAAAACTGCACAGTTATTTAATCTAGATCAAAATCACTACATTACAGACACGGAAAGCCAAATCCTTCTCTAAATTCCTTTTATTAGGCAAAATCTGCACATGAGAGATACACTGAGAAAACAGGAAAAAATAGGCCAAGTTAATCAGAGTCCCTTTTTTATTTCTAGCAGGTGATACGGTAATCTATTGGAAAGTTGTTCTCTAAAATTACCATAATAAGAGCTACAGTACAGTAACATACCAGCCAGTAGACCTTGCTTTGTGGTTTCTATCCTGGTTAAGCCTGAGCAGAAGAGGAAGAAGACACATGGATAGAAAGATAAAGATAACTGGAAAGAGGAGCTGTTCTGCAAGGCTTAAGGAGTACTGTGTCCAAAGGTCACTTTCACACATCATGCTATGTCATAATGTGGTTTGTGTCATTTCAACTTAGTATACTGTATATGGTATGCACTAACTACTGTAATTTATTATGCGTTGTTTGTATCATGGTAAATTTTGTGGATTTCTTGCCAGTGATATTTGTTGCATGTCCCCAACCAGGTTCTACAGTCATGAATGAGGGGCACATTACCTTTCTCTTGAAAGACTATCTGTGCCTATTACTCACTCAGCAAAAGAAGACAATAAGAGTAGATAAGATTGTACAGGAAGTACACACAGTACAGGGTTGTGTTTTATTCCTTAATTTCCATTTCTCAGCAGCCTTAGCTAATGTGCCCTGTGGTGAGGATGTGGGAAATTGTAATACAGTAACACATGGACAATCACAATTTGCCCACCACTGTATCCTCAAGTGTTTAAAGTTGCAAATATATGCAAACTGAATTTGACACACTTCCTTTCTTGTTTCACAATACATGTAACTCTGTTTTAATTTTACTGAGCCTTTTTATTTGTTATTTATAGTGTCACCAGAACAGGCTGCCAACCGTGTTTTGCCACCTAGCCCTATGATGCTGGTTTGTTTCCTCCCCAGGCTGCGATTTATGAAGCCTAATCCCACTATTTTCTATACTGAAAACACCTGCCAGGTGCAAAACATAGAGAAGAGCAAAGAGAGCCATGAAAAAGCATCATTATGTTGCCAGCTTCTTCTATTGCTGCAACAAAGGCCGACAGCTGCTTAGGATTCTTAGGGTGGAAAGATTCTAAATGCAGCCAGGAGTCCTTGTGTCCCATTACAGCACTAGTCAACTGAACCTACGTGTAAACTCAGTCAAAGCATTTCTGCCCTTTTAGCAAGCATGAGGGCAGTTGATAAGGAAGGACTCCTAAGTAGGAGTGTGTTGTGAGGGCTGCAAGGGGAAGTTACTTCTTTATATATATTTCTTTCTTTAATATATAAGGTTTTATGCAGTTTTTATTTGTTTTTTTTTAGTGTGTATTAGTTTTTTTTATCTTTACAATTGTGAACTTTTATTTATTCATATTTTTTAAAAAAAATCCCCTCTCACCCTTTTCGGGACAAAGAGCTCTGATGTTATTCCTGGGATCAATTGGAGCCATTCTCCCAGTTTAGGAGTCACACTACTGCAACCACATTAGTTTTTATTTTCCACATTCTCCGTACTTCTCCAGTTTCTTATTCTCCTTCTTCCTGATGTTGCTGTTACTTGGCATCGCTATGTCTATTACCACCACTGTCTTCTTGCCCCTTTCTACTGCCACAATGTCTGGTTGATTGGCCACTACCTGCCTGTCTTTTTGGATCTGGAAATCCCATAAGTTTTTTTTTTAGCTTTTTTTAATTCTCAACAATCTTCTGTGGGGATCTCCCATCTTAGATGGGAGACTTAGCTAGACTTAGGCAGGTCTAGCCTATATTCAGTAAAGATGCTCCTGAACACAATGTCTGCTACTTGGTTATGCCTTTCAGTGTATGCTGTTCCTGCCTGCATCTAAATTTTTACAATTTTACAAATAAATGTTACACCCCTGCCAGTATGTGTTGGACTGTCTCTGTGGCCTCTCTACCTAGCCTGCACCTCAGGTCCTGTCAAGTGTGGCAAACCCTGCTTCTATGGACCTGGTGCTTACTGCTTGTTCTTGTGCTGCTATGATCGGTGCCTCAGTCATGTCTTTTAGTCCAGCTGTTTCCAGCTACTGAACTGGTAGGATTTCCCAATGTCTTGTCGCCTTTGCTGTCTGTTGATGGTATATCCCATGCAGGGTCTTGTTTTGTCCTGGCATTTCCTCTGTTTGATCTTCCTCCCATTCCTACTGCTGCCTCAGGCATTCTCTCAGCAGCTCATCTTTACGTAGATATAATCCCATTTTTCTGCCTTAATACAATAAAAAGCACTCCCGAATTCCCTGTTGTACCTTTTTCCTGAAAGGTGTCATTTGCAGCCATATCATATCTATCCTGAAGTATTTCTACTAAATCTAATCCAAACCATTGCTCAGTTCTCTTGGGCAGACCAGACAGATATTCGGTAGACTGATGCAAGAAAAGAACAATGACAAAATGATTATGCTTTATACAAACAGCATCAGCAGGTCTGCAGCATCCTATTGAGAACCACGATCGGACCTTGTGATTTCTGACAGCATTAGATGATATATACATGCAGAATTCTTCATATTCTATAGGTGACCTTCAGGTTCTCAGATAGCAAGGTTAAAGCAAGAATGCAGTCTTGAAACTTTGAGGGTATGTATGAAGTATCTGAAGTACCTGGATCTTCCCAGTCCTGCACTATCAAAATGTGGTGGCAAACCTCTATATGAAGACGAAACAATTCTCATCAAGATTCATTAGTAAGATTATTCAGTAAATGAGGTAAATGTACCTAATACTGCTTAGCCTTCATTCACCTTGCTAAAATAGTTCAAGGTATGAAAAAAAAATCAACCTGAAATTTTAGCTCTTCATCCTCATTATCATTGTGCTATCAATCACTCTCCAATGACTCTTAGTCCATCCAAGGAGGGGGGAAAATGTATAAATTCTGCTCCCCAACTGCAAAAAGGTTGCCCAGTCTTGGACTAGAACTGATGTCATGGCTTCTTCATAGTTGTACTATATACTGAGTAGATCACCCTGTGCAGATGGGGAATAGTATTCTCCACAAACATTACCTAGCATTGTACCTCCTCCAGAAAAGATCCAATGAATTCAATCTTTTGTGATTTTCTTTTTTACAGTAGGCACTGTCAAATCTGGAAGTGTTCTCCGTATTTGATTTTGATTCTCATCAATCGCAGTATATGCATAGCCAGTGACAAGAGAATGAAGAAATTTTGTTCCAAATTCCTGGAAACATCTACCCCAGATTAGTGATATCTTAGAGTGGTATCTTATAAGACTAGTGGAATAAACTCTGGTTCAAGAAGCAAAACCATTCATTTTTCATTATAAACTAACTATATATTCCAATATCTGTTCTATTATTTTTCCCCAAATCCTTTGTCCAGCCTGGCACCTTTGGTTCTACCTAGCTGTTGAGATGTTATATTAGTGACATCGCAACATTATGAAAAATGACCTCAAAAAGTCTACCTGACATTTGAGAGGCAGCCTGAGAGGAGAACGCTAAACTATGATTTCATGAAGGTAAAATAGGATTTCATATGGTTTCGCTCAAATAATCTGAGAAGTCAATGATGAAAGAAAATTAACATCGCTGAAATTTAGTGACTGTAGCTCCATGTCTAGAGAAACACCAGATGTGAAGTGTAATTACTTTTTTTTAGATGCTGCTCATGTTTTACAAACCAGGACTGACACTTGAACAAAGAGCCTCAAAGAAATGCAACCAGGAGCTAGACAAATAACAAGTGGTTTTGTTTTATTGCTGTTGTCTGTTCAGATACCCAGTTTATAAAGCAAAATGAACCAGAGAAATGGGATGGGTAAAAATTAGATGTGATCTTGCTGAAGAAAAAGGAAAAGGTACAAAGATATTTATGCCAGCTTTCTGCTTTAGGGAATTATGCTTACAATAAAATAAATAGCTGCACCAGGTATGTAACAATTGGTTTTGCCTACACAAATGTCAAATATTTTATTAAGATGACCAAGATATGAAATTTGCTGTCTATCCAATCTGCAGAATTAGCCTTACATATGGTGCAGGAAACCAACCTTCAACAAGGCCAGTAACAGGTTGAGATGAAAAAAAAAAATTCTTCTTAGACTGTAGTATTTTATTTTTATTTTATTTTTACATTTATATACCGCCCCATTCCGAAGACTCGGGGCGGTTTACAGCTTATAAGCAATACTCTTACATCAGTATATTAAACTGACATATACTGCAATATCCAGAGAATAATCTTTTCACTGAGAATTTTTCCAATTAAAATGTCTGTATAAAATGACAGAAGAGTTATGTGCAATGTAATGCACATTTGAGAAAAGTATAATGCATGCATGAGCAGAAAATATGTACCAGGTAGTCCTCACGACCATACTTGAATCCAAAATTTATGTTGGTAAGTGAGACATTTGTTAAGTGCGTTTTGCCCCATTTTATGACTTTTCTCGCCACATTTGTTAAGTGAATCGCTGCAGTTGTTAAATGAACAACACAGTTGTTAAGTGACTCTGGTTTCTCCCTTGACTCTGCTTGTCAGAAGGTCGCAAAAGGTGATCATATGAACCCAAGACACTGCAACCATCAAAAATGTAAGTCAGTTGCCAAACATCTGAATTTTGATCACATGATCATGGGGATGGTCATAAGTCACTTTTTTCAGTGCCGTTGTAACTTCAAACAGTCAGTAAATGAACTGTTGTAAGTCAAGGACTATCTATACACATTTTTGAGTAGAATTCATTTCACAATGTGAAAATAGGAGAGGAAGAACCCTACTTGAAAAAAAAGTGAATGTATATAGTAGGAAGCACAGAGATTTTGTCTTTCTCATCTGACATCTGCTCTGAACTTCCATTCAGCAAGCATGCTGGCTAAGGAATTCTGAGAATTGATGTCCACACAGCTTAAAGTTGCTGAGACTGAGAAACACTGCCTTGCATCATGTATGTTTAGGGCTATATGACATGTTTAGTATGTCTTACTAAGTTGGTCCAGATTCAAATCTAACCTCAACAATGGATATTTGTTCCATGAAATTCAGCTTGAAAAACACTGATTTAGACTACATTTATGATAAACCCAACAAAAGGTTATGGCTATCACTTTTACGTGAAGAAAGCTTATGCTTGAAAACTTATTAGGCATCAATTATTCTTGCCAGGGCAAACAAGAAACTTCTTGATTCAGATATGTCAGCTCTTTATTTTGGCCAGTTGCAATATTGCTTGGTTAAAATTGCTATATAAAAGCATGAGCCAATGCTACAACCTGATCTGAAAGAAATGAGAACTTTCAAGTAACAAATCCTTAACTGATGGTTGTAGGCATGAAAGATATACTGTTACGGTACAACATAATTATATTTGAAAATGTTAGTCGTCAATGCTCATGTACTGTACCTCGCATAGCCTCAGAAACAGGCAGAAAAATAATAAGAATTGAAACAGTAGTAAAAAATGAACGGGAAGAGAAAGAACTGCAGAAAATAACAAAACTGCAAAAATAGAAGTAGAATGAAAGCAAATTTAGTACCAATAGCAATGAGCTATTTGGGTGGAGTCCCCAAATGCCAAATCCACCTAAACATCTGGCTTGCAACCAACCACAATAATAATTCCAGAACATTTCCACTGGTTCCTGCTAGGCAAATGGTATTTCTTGCAGATATCCCAATGTTACTGTAGAATTCAAAGAGACAGGTTTCTGACACACAAACTTAAACAGTCTTAACAACTGTTAATAAGAAAGACCAAAAAAGACTTTGAAAGTTGGATGCTTCATTACCAGGAGACAGCAGAATAAAAGAATAAAAACAGGTAATAGGTACCTTGGGAGCTATCCCAAACATCTGGAGCACCCCTTGCAAAAGGCAGGTTTACTTGGAACCATTTATATCTTGTAAATGATACCTTTAACACCCTCAAATAACATGTTCTGATCCCAAATCCTTGGGAAGGATTTGATAGGTGGATAAAATGCCAAATCCAGTCTGACAGACTCTGTGCCCAACCATAATAATAATTTATTAAAGTTATATGTCACTTTGGGCAGTTTACAAACTAGGTATCATCTTCAGCAGAGTCTAAGGAATGTCAGTGTCAGCATCAGTGTTCTTCTGTTTATAACAACCAATTCTACTGTGTTTCTCAGAAAATAAGACTGGGTCTTATTTTCTTTTGCCCCCCCCCCCAAAAAAACGGCTAGGCCGGTTATTTGAGGGGGTGCACTAATTTTCCCCCCACCCCCACTCCACCCCCCAGGGCAGCAATATCCCTTCACTAACCTGCTTTCCAGGTCCGTTCTCCGCTGCGCGTGCAAGAACCCTGTGGGACTACGGTAAAAAAAACCCACCTTAATTCAGACCTTCCAACTTCTCATGAAAAAAAAAAAGATCTCTCGAGTAACTTACCATAGTCTCACAGACTTCTTGCAAGCGCAGTGGAGAACGGACCTGGAAAGCAGGTTAGTGAAGGGATGTCGCTGTCCTGGAGGTGGGGTGGGAATGGGAGTTTGGCATGGGTGTCCTGGCTAAAGCGTCGTTAGCTAAGCTGGTGCAGAGTGCATGGGACAGCTCTGCACCTTCTACCTTGCTTAGTCCTCCACCCCTCCACTGCCTCGCTTCATTCTTCACGACGCGAATTGTAGGCACACTCACCTGGTGGCGGTGGCACCTGCTGGGCAGCAGCAGGAGCCTGATGCTTACCCCTCTTCTGTGGCCGCTTAGCGCCACCCACACACATTGCCCCAGCCTCCAGAAGCCTGCCGGAAGGCATCTGCAGCCTTTAACAGAGACTCTATTATCGGCTACAGAGGCCTTTCTGGAGAGCCCTCTGCAGCCGATAATAGAGCTCTGGATTGATCCGGACCTTTGTTATCAGCTGCAGATGCCTTCTGACAGGCCTCTGAAGGCAAAACGGAGCCCCGGACGATGCATGCGTGTCCATCCGGAGCTCATCCATGTGAGTCCATCTGGAGCTCAGCATGGACTGAGGGAAGCATGGCAGGTGGAAAAGTCCCCCCTCCCCATTTTCCTCTGCCAAAAAGCCTCCATTCCGAAACTTCAGCATTCGGAATGGAGGCTTTT
>JANHFL010004135.1:73980-86597 GCA_032468155.1 Oxyrhabdium leporinum
AATGGAGGCTTTTTGGCGAACGCTTCCCCACGGGGCCAGTGGGCCGCGCCCACCTCCATCCCCCCAGGCCCATCCCACCCCCCTGGGCTTATTTTTGGGGTAGGGGAAAAATTAGGCCCATTCCCAAAAAAGTAGGGTTGGGCTTATTATTGGGGTGGGTCATGTTTTATGAGAAACACTGTATGTGGAACAAACATCACATCAATTAAAAGCCAGGATCCATGAACACCATGTGGCAGTCAAATGCCATGATCCCAAATCCTTAATCTCTACCCACACCAAACAACACCAGTTCGATTGGAGCAACAGAAAATTTATTGATCATGCTACCCACCCGCCACACTTGTGAGTTCATTGAAGCCTGGCACTCCACAAGCAATTCCATCAGCAGACACATTAACTACCTACAACCAGCCTAAGAACTCGTCAGAATCCAAATCAACCTCACAGCCAACAGAGACAGCAATGACCCTCAACCAACCCATGCAATTCCCCCCTGCACCAGCAGTTCACCTCCCAATGAACCTGACCTGATGTAACCTCCCTATCACAAGATCCATCACAAGATTCTCACTGATGACTCACACCTGACCCATCACAAGACCCATCACAAGACCCTCACTTGACACATCCACATCTGAAGCCCTTATAAACAGAAGAACATTGACATCCCCTAAACTCAGCTGAAGATGTTACCTAGCCTGGTAATGAAATGTTCGGAAACCAACCCACAAGCTCGGAGAATGAACCTTCACCCTCATTTTACACCCAAGCTACAGATATTTGCCACTATTGCAAAGTTTACAAACTGTTTAAAAACATTATACATGCATATATACACACAACAACAACAACAAAATATCAGATTCTATTATTTAGATCAGGGGTGTCAAACTGGCGGCCAGCGGGCCGGATGCATCATACATAGGACATGCTCACCCTGGCTCTGCAAAGGCAAAAAAATGTAATGATATGTCATGTGACATCACATGACATGATCGGGTTTGACACCTATGATTTAGATAATACCTATACCACAAATCAATTTGTCTTAATTAGGAATGTGCTTTACCTCATAAAATAATTTATGCATGGGGAAAAATAATTATAACCCGTCATCTCAGACAAGATGCAGCGATTAATAACAAGCTATCCTGAACACAAGATAGTTAAGTCATAAGCTATAATTTCATACATGGAAAATTTTTCAGGCTTTTCCAAGCCTGGAAAATTATATATTATGACCTAAAGCAATATGTGAGCCAATCATGGTCAGAAATAATAGTTCTAGTTCAATATTCAGGAAAGAGCCATGATGGCATAGTGGTTAGAATGCAGTACTGCAGGCTACTTCTGCTGACTAATAGCTTTCCAGCAATTCGGCAATTCGATTTTCACTGTGTCAAGCCTGATTCATCCTTCCATCCTTCTGAGGTTGGTAAAATGAGGACCCAGATTGTTGGGGCAATATGCTAACTCTGTAAACCACTTAAGGAGGGCTTTAAAGCACTATGAAGTGGTATATAAGTCTAAATGCTATTGCTATTGCTAAATTATAAATTAAACCATATATTATTTCTAAAATATAATCTTGTTCATTCTTAGAAATCTTTGGCAGTAAATGTAAATTAACCAATTTTGCTTCACTGTGATGGAAGGGTCTTATGAAAAACATAAGCTTCTCTCCAAAAGTATTAGCTCACTACTTTTGTGCTCCCAGATCTATATAATTACTGTGACATTAAGACTTCACCTTCAACATGCACATTTGACGTACAGAATTTTCTTGATTGCTGATGTGTCTAATATGATTGAACCAGAAGATGGCAGTATTGCACTTTTAGAGAGCTCCAATCTCAACCTAAATGTATTTAACTGTTTTTACATCTCAGAATTCCTTTTTCTGTTCTTTCTGTGGCCAATATGCAGATCCAAATGGCTAATTCATAAGATTATGATCGTTTTTTTCACAGATAGGGAGTTCCTCAATAGTAGAAAGTATTTACCACATAGAACTAATCATGATGAAACTGTGGCTAATGTCAAATTAAATGACATTGGTATCTAGATTTGATCCTGAAAATTGCATGATTGATTCCTTAAAAAAAATAAAAATTGACCGTTTGATTTTTTTTTCCCCCAGTAAATTAAACTGAACTAAACTGAATGTAAAAGGCATTCAGACTATCCATGTAAGCATGATGATCATTTAGAGTGGTGATCTCAGAAAGTATCTGAGTCCTTGAGGGTTCAGGGAATTGAGAGAGAAGGCTGTCCAAAGCTAATTCTAGATAAATTAGAGATACTTAAATGTAAGGACTTCTTCAAATTTGCATGAAAACAGTTGTAGCTTTTTCTGGGCAACATAATTACAGATTTAATGACAGATAATATGTTTTGAATACAAAAAAGCCCATATTCAATTCATCATAAATTCTCATCTTTTGTTCAAAGTATCCCATGCTCATATAATTCCTCAATGAGCGCACATGAAGTTTTATGTCAAATGGATGATTTATGTAAAATAATTACCTTTTATCTTTTTTTCTACTTTTTATTAGTTTTATTGTAATTCCTTTGGTGAGATTGTTGTGAGCTATCCAGAATCAGGCAACATACAAGTTTCATAATAAATAAATGAGAATTTCAAGTTGCCAAATGATAGTAAGGTGTTCTTCCAGAAATGCATGGATTGCTTTGATTGAAAATTAATCAAAGTAATGTTCATGTAACTAGCCAGGAACCAAGCATACAGGAATAAACACAATATGATGAGGTTAAAATAGGATCATGGGGATTTTCTCAGTTAAGACAGGACATACAGCTTCTTTTTCTTTTCCAGTAACTGTCTCTTTTTGTCAAAAAGCATTCCCATCCAGCTGTGAGAATATCAACCATGCTTATATCTAAATGAACCTGGATTGGATCAGTCCTTCGTTAAATGCCATCTTCTTTCCATGTATTTAAATTATACCAACAAGTAACCTTAGTGTACCTATTTCTTCGCTTGATTTGTTTAATTTAAATTTAATACTTATCTAATATCCCCTCTATCCAATACAGATTATTACTGGCCAAAGGTAGTGTGTAAAGCTCACTGGGGGGCGGGGGGGCGGGCTCAATAATCCTTCCAACTGAGCAGGTAAAAGTACTTCATTAAAATAATTCTGCTTTCCAGTGCAGGGGCTTGTATTCTGCCTTTCCCATTAATGCATTTGTAATAGTTATTCCTCTACAGAAAATAAATTACTACTCGTGGTTTGATTGTATGTTTGTTTGGTTTTTTTAAAGAATGCTACATATTTAAAATGCTGCTGCAAGAGTAAATATCACCTCTGGCATATTTGTCCTGGAAGAAAATAGTGTGATTTGGAATACCTAATTGAAATGTGCTAGAGGAGATAAGACTGGCTGCAGAGACTGACATTTAAAAGCAAGAGACACCAAACAAGACATGAAATATCACTGTTGCTGCCTCAAGCAGAAAGCCACTTTCACAAGACTGAAGCCTTTTTGCCCAGCAGCTCTCTCTGTGCCCGGTTGTTTTGACAGGCAAGGCCAGCAAATTAACCCTTTCCCTATCTCTCAGTGAAAAGGCTCGCTCTGGGAGAGCAAAGAACTGGTGGCTTCTGAGCTCAATCATTACAAGTCCCATCTCAGCAGTTTAAGTACATAAAGCAAAACTTTGTAACACTAACATAAGAGCAAGACAAAAAGAAACCATTTGCTTACCAAATATATAAGCACCAAAGATGGGCTCAAAGAGGTTTACAAGACTTTCCAGAAGAGCTCCAGCTTCATCTTCGTCCTGAAGCACTCAAGGATAGTGCCAGCCTGATGTCTACAGATAAACTGTTTCAGAGAATTGGTGATGCCATGGAAAAGCAGCATCCCGTTGCTTCCGTTTCCTTTATTTCCCAATGATAAGACACTGCCTGTAGTTTTACCTAAATGATGTAAGAGGTTGGGCTGATCCAGGCTGATGCTGTAAGAACTTTAGAGGTGAAAATCAGCTTTATAAACTGCATCCAGATGCTAATCAATTCAAGTTATCCTTGCTTACTGATCACTCGTTCAGCAATTGTTCAAAGTTGTAACAGCACTGAATGAGTGGTACTTCTGACCAATTTTCAAGTTTTGGCTTTCACACCACCCTTGCAAGTCATGTGATTGCAATTTGGGTACTTGGTACCTGGTTCACACTTATGGCGGGTGCAATGTCCCACAGTCATAGGATTGTCATTTACACCTATTCCTGCCAGCTTCTCAGAAGCAAAGTCATTGGAGAAGCCAGAGGAGAAGGACACAAGCTGGAAAATCTCACTTGGCTTCCCTTCACCGCTGCCATACTGTGGCCTCCCTTTTCATGCCACACCATCAATGCTGCTTTCCTGCATTCATGCCCCAATGCACTCTCTACCCCGTGGCATTCATGTATTCACACACAGCCTGTGCTAGATTTCCCAAGGTTTCTCCAGCTTCCCCAACCCCCCACATGGCACTCTCTTGCTCCTTAACTATGACTCCTGCCACTTCCCACTTAATAAACAGTGCATCTTGGGCTTACAACAATAACTGGGACTGCTGGGATTGCCACTGCTAAGCAATGCAATCATGTGATGTTGTATGTTACAACCACATCATTTAGCAATGTCAAACCCAATCCCAATTGCTGTCATAATCCATGTATAGATACTCCCAACAACAGGAACTAATTAGCACACTGGCTACTACAATCTGGACTAACTCCATTTTCCAAGTGGTCTTTAAAGGCAGTCTATGTAATGTGCATTGAAGTAGTCTAAATTGGTGTTTGTAAGGTCAGAAATTACTGTAACAAAATCTTCTTGGATCAGGTAAGGTCACAATTGGTGTACCAGCCAAAACTGGATAAAGATTTTTCCAGCAATGACCTCCACCTGCTGTACCAGCTAGAAGTACCCCCAGATCATGAATCTGTCCTTCAGGGGTAGTGATTGCTATCCAGTGACAGCAGTGGTCTCAGCTAACAGACAGTACTCTGTAATGTCCAAAAGGCTGAAGTGTTCACCTTTGGATTTTCCATCCATTAAAATTCTGACAGTTTTCAGGCACTGAGATAAGATATCAACTGTGTCCCCTCTACACCCCACAGTGATAATGTAAGGTTTGGTATCACCCACTTTGCCATTGTTTTCATTACATTGGGCACACATTTATTCTCAGTTAGGATTGGCAACCCATCTATTCTGGATCAAATGTCATCACAAGAGATACAATATTATCTTCCAAGGGAGAAATCCAAATCTAAAATTGCTCTGCTGAACCTTGAATATTTAGAACAGAGACAAAGCTTTGGTCTAAGGATATAATTGGTCACATTCAGTGATTCAAGTATAGAAAAAAATAGCCATGAACTATGTAAGATTTTGATATTATTTATAAGAAGCAAACTCATTCTAAAATCTGACATCAATACCAAGCAGTTCTAAAGCACTTAAAATGTATGTGTTATTTCCATGACTTAAGTTCACACATTCTCTTTAGCCATGAGTACTTAAATATAGCTTAGTGAATGAACTACAATTGGCTGTGCTTGCACTACATGCTAAGAAATAAATGATAGTTTGCAAACTACAACAGCAGTATGCACACAATCTTCTAAGGCAAAAAGACAAATAAAATTTCTGATAACAGTTCAGTTTTATGTTGTCCAAATAAACATTTTAAGTCAAATTAATCCATGCATTGTACTATAAATTAGAACTAAACATCTGAGAAGAGCAAAAGCCAGTAGATAATTATGACAGAATCTGTAATAATCAACTTCCTATAAAGCTCCTTTCCCATTTGAATTGGAGTAGGTATTGGGGCTTATTACTTGTTTTCCAGAGTTTATGACCAAATTGAATCCATTGCCTTCATTTCCACAAGATTTCCTAACCTTCCTTATCAAGTCAAAGTCAATGGCAAACGGGACAAGAATTAGAATCTTCATAAACTTCTATCAACCCACAATAAATGATTACTGAAGTATGAAAATGCATCTAAATTAGAGCACAATAAATTAATATAGCAAGATATTGTTAAGTAGTGGCGTCAGAGGAATCTCTAGTTGGTGGATAAGCCTTTCAGAAGTTCTCAACAAAGACTGTTTTGATATATTTACAGCAAAGTACTTCTTCTTTGAAATTATGAATCATATTGTCTAGTGCAGTTTTATGGCCCAGTCTGTCTCTAAATTGAATAAGGTTTTGAAATTGAAAGTGGCCTCTGCATATCCAACTATTAATGCATAGTAAGTTATACATACCAGTACAAAAAAATTATTGAAATACAGGTTGATTTCGCTCAATTGCCTATCAAGTCCTCCTAAGGAGTAATGATGACCAACATCCTTTTGTACAGTATTCCTTCTTAATCAGAATTAGTTTGGAGCAGTGAACCAGTGAGAAAATAAAATGCCTAAGGAGGAAGAGGAGGAGGAGGAGGAAAAAGATTCATTTCATGTTCCAACCATGAGCCAGATCAATATAAAAACAATGTTTTATTGTTAACAATAAAAGAAGCAACGGTTGACACAGATGGACTCTGTCGCTTGAGAAACTTTTACAGACTGGCAAACAGGCTGGCCCTTGCTGCACAGCCAAGCAATTCTACTCTGCCATATAATTAGCAACATTACACAGCTGTGACTGCAAAAGAAATTAATGCAAAAGGAGGCATTTGTGGCCCTTGCTCATCCACCCATGATGCCGACTGAAGGGTTGCTACCAGCTCCTTCTTGCCATTATGAAACAAAGAGGGAACCTCTCTATTGCTGTATGAGAGAACAATGATGTTCTTAATGATGCAGGAAAGCACTGCATCCCTTATTCAGGAAACAAACCAGTTCATTCATTTCCGGCTATCAGAAGCAGAACAGGCCTGAGCCTATATCGAAAAAAAGCCAAATCAAAGCCCTTGACATTGATTTCAAGGAGGCAGCCATGTGGGTTCTGTTGACCTAACAGTAACTCTGTAATTCCCCAAATTGTAACTTGGGAATTATAGAAGAACCAACACTACAGGCAATCTCTACTGACAGACAACTGGCTCCTTTCCAAGGAACCATGGCTAGCCTGAGCAATCCCAATTGAAAATAAAAGTGCAGAAGACAATCCTTTTCCCCCCCTGCCCCCAATCTTTGAATTATTATATATCTGTAATATTTTCCAACTAAGAGCTCTTAGTTGCTATGGATCAGTGTGGTTCTCACAACTTCTATCTTTATTTCCACTGTTTGTTTCATGAAACAATTTAGAGCAACATCCAACCACTGCTACAATGATATAAAGCTTTTCTGCACTGGTGACATCATTTCAAGCTATGGATTATTTTCACTAGTGATGATTTTTCTATTACAGTGTCTGCCGTATGGAACAGCTTTTTCTCTGAGATTCAGATGAGGCACACTCTGCTAGCCTTCCAGAGAGCTTTGAAAACTTGGCTTTTTCATAAGCATTGGGATCAAAATATCAGTTGAGTCCAGTATGTATGTTTTATGAGGTATTACTGGATAATTGTGCTTCAAGTCTGGCATATTGTATTTTATCTTTTTGCATTGTAAATATTCTGGATGAGAAATATGTTCTTATCAATAAGGATCCAACTGCTCACTGAAAATCATCTTCCAACCTCCTCTATCACCAGTACTATCCCCCAGATGGCTCAGCCTGACTCCTCCAGCAATGGATTGCTTGACATCAGAAAGGAACAAAGCAGCTGCTTTAAGTTTCACGTTCCTCTCTGCCAAAGCAAAGACAATGACCCAAAAGGGACAATGATGGGGGCTCACCATAAATGGATGTGGCAACTGTCACTATCAACTCAGAACAGCTTTTCACAATATTGAGCCTAATTCATGGGATCCTGTATGAATTGTGGTTGATAAAGAGCTTGGCATTCCTGCAGCATACATGATTTTCATGCATAAAATTACAGATTCTATCAGTGAAAAGTCCTCATGCAAATGAGAAAGACCCTTGGCTGAAACCCTGAAGATCCACCGTCAATTGCTGTGGACAAACAAGATTCCCAAATATACTGAATGAGACATTACAGCAATCCTTCTTTTAGAGCTACCTGCTGTCCACAAGCATCAAAAACTTCAGGAGGGGGCATGTATCATTTTATTAACAAATTAATCAGCACAGAAGCAGCCCTTAGAAGTTCAGACAGCCCTAAGCTAGATGAAAATGCCCTGATTTATATGTGTTGACACTGCGTCCCTCCTTCTTCTTTCCTTGGTGAATGTAGGTGTAAGCACTGTCAATTTTTCCCTTTCCTTCTTCAGCAGCTTCCAGAGCATCGTCCCTATTTTTGGAACTGCTGATTGATGCTGACAGGAGGAGAGAGCAGTAGAAGGGAATTTACTACAAATCTCCCCTCCCTCACACCTTCTGATAACCTGATTGAAGCTTTTCACAGAGGATGATGAGTCAGAGCCATGACAGCTTGTGAGGCTCTCTCAAAGGGGCGCTCACAGACTACATACCTAAATGAAATTTTAAGGCAAAGTGTTAGACGGGGTGAACCATGTGCCTCAGGCAGCTCCTGCCATTACAACATGACTAGTCAGCACACTTACTCGTTGCTCCTCTCCCCTACTTAGCTCCAATTTAGTTGTAAAAATTTGGAGGGCATATTAGCCACTCAAGTCTCAAAGCAAATTAGTACTGATGTTACTATTTTTTTCACTAGTGAGAAAAAGTAGTCAAATTGGGCCTTGCCTGTTTAGAGCTTGGGCTACAATAAAACAATGGCGCCCACACCTACTTTTTCCAGGTTTATGTCTGCCTCTGCTTCCCTCCCTTTTCCATGGATCACATGATAGGTCAGGAGTGGGCAACCTTTGTCTGAAATAGAGGAACGGTTGGTGAACATGACAGAAATTGCAAAGGTGGCAAAATTGACTTGCTTCATTAAGGAAAGGACAACAATTACATTTGTTAGTGACTGGGAAACCCTTTGTGAATCTTTCATTGAAAACAGAAAAACATGAACTTGTGATTTATGAGTTTGACAACTAGAAAGGGTAGAAAATGGAAATAAGGGAGCCATGATGTACTGTAACTAGATAGAGAAGGGATCCGCAATCCCCTGGCTGGGGCCAACTACCAGGCCGCAGTCCATTTAGAACAGGGTCAGAGAAGTGGCGGGTGAGAATGCACAGAGCTCCATTTCCATGCACAGTGGGTGGGCAAGCACACATGCAACTCCGTTTGTGTGAGCGGCTTACCCATTGCTCATATGGAACCATCCCATCTCCACCACCACCACCCCTCATGGCCGGGCCACAAAGCCAGAAAGATTGGAGACCACTGATATAGACGATCAAATATAACAACAGCAAAGAAAATCAAAAGCCACTTCTTTATATCTCTTTTTTTATGACTTACTTATTCACTTGTCACTTTTCTTTACTTTTCTTTAATTTTGTATGTATCTTTATTCTGTAAAAATCTCTTCAATAAAAATTAAGTAATTAAAAAAGAAGGGAACTGCTCCATTGCAAGATACTTCACAACGATCAAGCTCAGAAAAAGATGTCAACATATCTCAACAAAACCTCAGGCAAACTCTGTTTTATGTCAATCCCATAACAACCTGTGTGACAAGTAATAAATTAATGCTTCAAAATGGTTGCTGCCTAGATTCTTGGTAGATCTATTTGGGATTTTTTTAGTTTTGGTTTCTTTTTTAAAGAGCCAAAATTGAATTGCTTTTGTCACAGAGTGCTTCACCTCTGCACTGGTGATTAAGCTAGCTGGCTGTCGCTCGCTACTCCCCTCACCCCCTCTTTTTGTTGCCTTCCTTCGAGGTAGAAAGTAGTAATCATTTGGCATTTGAAATACTATATATTGCACTGCCTTTCAGAACTCCATAAAATTCCCTAACAAAGTTTTTCTATTCAGGAAAAACATTATTCTCTTTACTACCACTTCTCCCTGGAGTGTTTGCAAGAACAGCCTGCTCCTCCAATTGTGGTTTCACTTATAAACTGCTGGTAACATAGGGCATTCTGTTATAGGTATTATGTAGTATTTCAAAACAGCCCTGGAGATTGAAAATGCTCCGTGTGTTAGGGATAGATAAAAGAAGTTGGGGAGGAAATGTTTTTAGCCCCCATTTGCTCTTTAAAAGCCTCAATAACAGGCAGAACCCCTATCAGCTGACTAGATGGAAACAAACCTTGGTTTTCTCTTAAATTGTACTAAAGGACAATTTTATAAGAAAAAAATGCTTGCTGTTGTGATCTAACTTTATAAACAATAGACATTCTCTGGTCAGTAATGATAAAAAAAAGGATTGGCTTCCAGATGACCAACATGGGGAACTTTTCTGAAATTAAAGGGAAATTATTTTCTTCTATTACAAATATTAAATGTAAATTTTTAAAATTATGAGCACAAATACAAGGGGGCGTGATGGCTCAGCAGTTAAAGACACCGAGCTTCTCAGCTGGACAGCTGACAGCCTGGGTTTGAGACCCAAGCTCCACACAATGGGATGAATTCCTGTTACTTGCCCTAGCTTCTGCCCACAGTTCAAAACATGCAAATGCAAGTAGATTTTGGTGGGAAGGTAACAGCGTTCTGTGAGCCTTGGGATATAGCCATGCTGACCACTTGACCATGAAAATTGTCTTTGGACAATCTTGGCTTCCTTGTCCAAGAAACAGAGATGAGCACATTGCCCTTGAATCGGATACAACTGGCAGAGAAACCTTTACTTTTATTATTTGAAAAATTATGTACTGACTTTAAAAAAAAAAATTATTAGAAGCAGGGCAGAGTGCAGTAAAATGTAAAGACACATAAAGAGGAAATACGTGGGTGTTTTAGTCCCTACTCAAAATCCTGTAAAATAGAGATTTTAAATGTCTAAATTTTACGTGTGAATCACTATCGGGTCTCTGGAGAAGTCATTTCAGGTAAAAGTGAAAATAAAACTATTTTTTTGGTAATTGGTGGTCAATAAATATTAGGAGGAAGGAAGGAAGGAAGGAAGGCCGGCCTTATTTTCATTCCACTGCATCTCACTCCATCCCTCAGGGAAAGTGGAGCTGCTTGTCATTCTTTTGTCCGTGTCATTTCTGCTGCATTGACTGTCCAGAATGATAAAACAGATGGATGTCCTGATTTTATAGGTCAAGAGCATAACAAAAAGTGAACAAGGGTGGTGAACAAAGCATAGACAAGAGAGAGCAAACAAAGCTCAAACCCTGAAGCAATCTTTTTGAGGAAACTGTTCAGCAGGGAAAAGGGAGTAAAGGTATGCTTCTGTGGCTTGTGATAGCCTTTCAAATAGGGTGAATAACCTTTAGTTCTAGGATTGCAGGAGGCTACTAAAGTCCTTTTTTGCAGTCTCATGACGCTCGTTTCACATTATTTCTGAAAACCTATGTATTATGGTACTTCTTTCTTTAGAGAAAGAAAGAAACAACAGTTATCACGAATGCCAAGAAACAGATTTAGCATAGTTTAAAACTAAAATAACTTTTAAAATATTTACTCGCTCCTTCTATATAAACTCTCAAAGACCTGTAAATCATAATTCTTTCCCATTCATTACAGTCCCACCTACAGTATGTCAGATAATTGTTTCACACACAGTAGCACTTGCCTCCTCCTATTATGAGATTCCCATTTTTTTAAAAAAAGTTCATTTTGGTTCTAAGGCCTACTATAACATTGCAAAATGGAGTAAAGCCCAGATCCTTCAAAATCACTTCTGGCATACTTCTTGGCCACTTTGTGAGAGGATACTCATGGAATCAGGGGTGGACTGCTGGGGGTTCGCGAGGGTTCAGGCGAAACCTTTGCTAAGACTCTGCGGAGTTAGGCGAACCACCAAATCCCACTTCTGGCTGGCCCCGCCCCCCTCTGCCCAACCCTGCCCTGGCTAAGAGAACACTCTATTCAGCCCAGCCTTATTAGCTGAACCAGCTGGTTTTCATTTGAATCTGCCTCTGACGATCAGCTGTTTCAGGCTGCAGGGATCGCCATTGCCTATTACCACCTCTGCGCGCCGCATTTTCAGCCTCAGCGCGCCCCATTTTTCGCCCATTTTGGGCGGCGGGGATCAGAACGGGCAGAAAATGGGGCGCGCGGAGGCTGAAAACGGGGCACGCGGAGATGGCAATAAGCAATGGTGATCCCTGCAGCCTGAAACAGCTGATCATCAGAGGCAGATTCTTTTTGCTGTTTCCTGCAAGGAGGCAAATTCCTGGGAGGCAGAGGTAGATATTTTTCCCCTTGTTTTCCTTCCCAAATGCTAACTGCTTACGCTAATTAGACTGTGCTGAAGCTGAAACAGGTTTTTGCTATTTGCTGCAAGGAGGTAAATTGCTGGGAGGCAGAGGCAGATTTTTCCCCCTTGTTTTACTCCCCAAAAGCTAGGTGCCTCTTATACTTTGGAGTGCCTTATACTCCGAAAAATACGGTATTTTTAAAAAAAAATAGATTAGAAAATAATCTGAGGGACTTTTGAGGAGAAAACCCTGCATATATGTGGTGGTGGAATGGATTATGGCAACTCCTAGTGACCCTATAGATTTTAAGTATTGGAATTAAGCTCTTGGAAACTTTTGGAAG
>JANHFL010004135.1:86697-97330 GCA_032468155.1 Oxyrhabdium leporinum
AGTCATTAGAGCAGAGAACCTGTTGCTAAAAAATTTGAAGCCCACCCCTGCATGGAATGTATGGTAAAAGTGTAACACTGGAATATCACAATTACAAAAATAAATAAATTCAACTTACTCCAAATTCAGTCCTGCCTACGAATTGGTATGTTCCCATTTGCTTTTTCTTCTCCTGAATATATTTGAGCAACGATGCTGAAAAGGTGGTCTTAACTTCAGAAGGCTTTGGCGAATACAGATTATCTAGACCCATTTGACTTAGGCGGCAGGTCATAGAACACTTGTTGGTCTTTTTCCAGATACAAAGTGCAATTATCCCGTTTACCCTGAAGTTGGAGAGTAATTGAGCATATTTTGACATATGGGGTACCTCTGGGCTCTTCACTATCACTCTTCCTCTTTAGATGACCTGGGAAGGCCATCTATTTATTTGCAGTCAGATGTCATCAACATGCTGGTGATACCCAGTCGTGAATCTTGCATATAGGCCAATCAGCTGATGTTATCACTGTTTTGTCTCAATGTCTGGAGAATGGGGGAGTTTGGATGGAGAGGAACAGCCTCAAGCCTCATCCTTGACAAATCTGAGTAGCTGGGATGTTTGGACCATCTGGATCTGCAGATGTTCCAACTTTAGCTCTGAATAGGGTTGCATTTTCCTCCTATAGGACTGGTTGGGGTACTCTTGGAGTCACAGCTACAGGAAAAACTTTGCTAAGATCCATCTAGTGTGCCAATTATGTCCCTATTTAGACCATGAAACCCATTAGAGAGCCGTTCATGCTCTCTTCACTGAACTGCTGCAATGTGCTTTAGATGGGGCTACTCTTGAAGACATAGTCTCTTAATGACCATCTGTGGCTGGGCCAGAATGCAGCTGCATAGAAAGCTACGCGCATTTCAAAACTATTCCAATGTAACACCTCTGCTGCATGAACTGCACTATTACCAGTAGACTTCCAGCTAGAATTGAAAGACCCCCTATACAGTCCTTCATAGCATAGAGCAGGATCCTGTTCTCCTGTAACTGCTACCCATCCTATATGTTATAGCACAGTTGGTCTGCTCTGTGCCCCGTTGATTAAAAACACTGCCACCAGGAAGGGGATCTTCTCTGTTGTATGCTTGCCCTCTGGAATTATATTCCACCAGAGACTCATATTGCTTAATTATATAAACCTTTGAAATTTGGCTTTTTCTCCAGTCTTTGGGCCAGAGTGAGTGGCAGAGATCCCTACAAAGAATATTAGTTTATTGAGAATAGTATTATTTTCCTAGATATCTGATGTTTATTTTGTTTTTATTTTGTTTTTATATTTGCTTTATATTGTCTCAAAGTTACTAAATATTGAGCATCACCTCAGTCATAACAGAGATTGATGGCTTATAAATCCAGTGAATAAATCAATAGATATACAGGAGGGAGGGAGGGAGGGAGGAAGGAAGGAAGGAAGGAAGGCCCTCTATTGCAAAGAAAACTGAGCTATGCTTTTACATATACTTTATGATGGCAGTTGGTTATCCCAGCAAACATTTCATCAACAATTGCATTTTATTCCTGCATTGCCTATATTATCTAGACTTTGTAATGTTGAAAGTCTGAAAGTGAAGTAATTTAGCACTGAAGGAGACCCTGGTGCAAGTAAATGACAGGCTCTTATGAATGTGATTAGGATGTACTGAACAATAAAGCAGCACTTTCTTTCCGTTGGTTAATCCCTTTGCTTTTGAGAAAAGTTATTTATTATTAAACAGCATGCATCACTTTCTTTTTCAAAAAAAAGAAAAGAGAAACAATTACATAGGAGTTCATTTTAGAAAGGGGTCTGGAAAATGATTGAGAGTGGGCAAAATAAAAACAGGATAACAAAATACTGAGTTGCCAATAGATCTCTTTAGTGGGTCTGCAAAGGAATTGAATAATTGTAACAATAGCCATAACCAGAGAACATAGGAAAGAACTGATTAATGAATGCAAATCCAAGGAGTTGTAGATTGTTAATATATGTTTACTAAGGAACTAAAATGAAACACAGCTTCCAAAGGCAGAGTATACAGAGGGAACAGAAAAAGGTGCTACAATAGCAGGCATAACAGCAGACTGACATAACTGTTAGTCAAACATCGGCTTATCTGTTAGTGCTGCCCCTTTCATCAGGACATTTTCAAGCAGCCTTTCCCAACCTGAATTACTCCACATTTATTAAATTTAGCATTGGACAGATAAATTTACTTGTTCTTTTCTTCTACCAGTTACCATTAATTTGATAAGAGATTTTGCTTTCAAAATAATTTCCAAGGAAAAAGATAAGTTCTCCTAAGGCAATGGTGCGCTGCACTCATTTATTGTGCGGTTAGTAAAGAGTCTGGGTGAATATCCTACCTTGCATTGTACAGGCATTTCTCCATTAATCTGAAGCCTCCTTTCTTGTAGTTCATTAAATCCCAAAAGATGATATCATAAGGAATATGTGACATTTATGTAGTTGGAAAATTTCTCCTACTCTTGAAGCCATTCGGAGAAATCATTCAAGTTTCATAGAGTATTTTTGTTAATCTGTGCTTAGTTCTATATTTACTTTCAACTCCCATAATTTCTAATGCCTTCTGTGCAAAGTTGAAAGAATGAGAATTGAGATCCAATATATGTGGGGGACGCCATGTTAAAAGAACATTTTCTAACATTTATCAATCATGGGTTGATCAATTCTTTCAATATCCTTGCACTAGCAGATGCCTCTGCTAACTAACTTGTTTTCCTTGAAATAAGTAGCAATTAAAAGTGCATGCTTGTATTTAAAACTGAACTATACTAAACAATACTATTATGCTGTAGGACATACAACTTTTGGGCGTAAATCAGTACTTTCCCTGTAATGATAAGCACTGCCATTGTATACCTCAGTACATTGTCACATTAGCAGATAGGTAAAACAATATCTTTCAAAAAGCAGGTACTATTGATGGGCATTGTCAAGATATGTTTTTAGGAAGATTGTACCCATCAACATGTGAAATAGCCTATGTCCAGGAAATGTCCAGGAAATAGGTCCAGGAAATATGTCCTCAAAAAGTTGGTCTCATATTTCTTCTTTATAGGACTTTTAGAGCATTGCAATCAAAAACTCTCAATGGTTTATAAAGAATAAAACATCTAATTTCACTATTCAAAAAAATTAAGGCTACTACTACAATCATGTCGAGAGCACCGAAGCGCTTCTGGCTTGAAAGGATTGAATGGTGGCATCGTTGTTGCCACTGGAGCCTCCTTTTATATCCCCATTAAATTGCCCACTGATGTGGTACCCATTTATCTACTCACAGTTGTCCACTTTCCAACTGCTGGGTTGGCAGGAGCTACAGAGTGCGACAGGAGCCCATCCCATTCTGAAGCAGCAACTGGGTATCAAACACAAGCCTGCCAATCATTAGCCAAGCATCATGAGCCAGCACACTCCCAATTAAGGCTAGAGCTATAAACAATTCCATATCTAATAAATAAACAGTGCTATTCTATAACTAATAAAAAGTCTTTTGGAAGAACTCTATTTAACATGCTTCTGGGAGGCTACCAGGATTAGTGCACCCTGGAAGAATGTTCCACACAATAGTGACCACAACAGAGAAGCTCTGCCACCTAGTATTGCAATCTGTTTTTACAATTGCTCATTTTGGCTGGATCAAGGAGATATTCCTGAAGTTACCTTATCACTGAGTCACACCATCAAAACAAATTAATTGAGTGCATGCAATTTGTGTTCCACCTACCCACTGGACTATTATAGTCAGCTTGCAATACTAAAAACAAAAATATCCAATGCATACAATAAAATAAAAAACAACCACATCATTCATTGCTGCTATCAACTGTTTACTTATATATTCTGAACAATCTGCAAAAGGGGCAATTTTTAGCCCTTTTCTAAATGACAAAAGTGTGGAAGCCATCCTCATCTAAGGAGGCAGAATATTCCTGAGGAAGCTGCTGCTGAAAAACCTCACCTTATGTACCCTGGTCTCCTTGAGCTATTGGGAGCAAGTAACTATAGGACTTTCTCCCAACTAACTTGCAATGGTTAAAGCAAATAGTCCTGAATGTAACAACGACCTAATCTATATAAAATTTTATAGATAATCACCTTGAATTGCACCTGTCAGCCTACTGGCAATTGCAGTACCTCCCAGAAAAATATTAATGGTGTTAACCTGCTTAACACCAATTACTAGGCAGTAGATTCTTTAAAGGCAGCCCCATTTACAATGAATTACAATAGTTTAACTTTTATTAGATGACAAGGACATGAGTCACTCTCTTCAATACCTCCTGGTCCAGGAAAGGTGCAAACTGGCAGAACAGGCAAAGAACTGGACTCTCCTGGCCATGACTTCTACCTGACAGTGAAGTGGGAGCCACAATTTCAGGTGAGCCTTAGATTACAAACTACTCATTCTAGCACAATGCTCTGCATCAACCTCTAGCTTGCTGGGATTTAGTCTGAATCTGGTCTAATGCCCCCAGTTGCCCTAGTACCAGAATATGATTTTCACTATATCTCTTCCTTAGCTCAGATTGGAGATATCAAATTGGCATCATCTGCATACGATTACGGTTAACAGCAAACAAATGGATGGTTTCCCCAAGTGGCTTCATATAGATTTGAAAAGAATGGGACAGGGTTAAGCCCTGAGGCTTCCCAATCCTGAAGTGCCCATGGGCTCAAGTTGTGTTGACCCTTTCCTCCTTGGCTGATTTCAGCTGGTTGATAATGGCGAGGCTGAGCTTGAAGCCCTGCTTTATATGGCTCAACTCCACCCCTTTTATATGAAGCTGTCCAGGGAAGTCATCTCTTCACATGAGATTAGGTCTCATCAGTATGCTGATTATTCCCAACTATATATCTTGACCCTCACTTGTGTGAGTTTCCCCTTAGAGCATATGGAGAAATAAATGGTTTCCATATTTTGTGGATTGTAGGCTTACCAAAATCCACCCCTCCTAGTATACGTGTTTGTTTGTTTTCTTACTTCCAACAGAGAAGCAATGGTGACAATAATATGTTGCCTAAACAAGAAGATATTCATCTTCCTCAGTAATGGGCTTTCTTCTCCGTTTGTAGAAAAGGAAATTTGCAGAATCCTAAGATCTATGAGATCTTTTCCCAGGGACCATACTATTGTGCCATAAATGGGTAAAAAAATCAATTTAGGCTATCATTCTGTTTTGCTTTTTTTAATGTAATGATGAATAACAGCATGGAATACATATGATTCTTCTCCAGTTATTTAGAAAGAGTATCATTGCTTTTTGAAGGTATCCCTCTTGCTAAATGAAGTATGTTTACAAAATATACCTTGAGAAGGCTATTCATTTTTTAGATGTCTTATTGAGTTTGTGATCCAGTGACAATAATAAATACTGCTGAGTCTCTAGTCTCCTATATATCTTGTGCTTGATATTTTGTCTAATTTATCTTTCTAACAGAACTGAAAAGAGTTTCTTAGCCTTATACAGGTATTTAGTTATAATTCACATTTTTAAGGCCATCAACTCGTCACTGAATCTAAGCAGAATATAAAATTAAAAACAAATGTATAAAATAATCAGCATAAACAGAAAAAATACAAATAGTCCTTGTTTAATGACAGGTTGCTTAATGACTGTTCTAAGTTATGTTGACTCAAAAATGCTATTTACAACCTGTCCTTAAAAGTGATGACTGCCACACCCACCCACTCCTGCAATCACTTGATTGCCTTTTGGTTGCCTGGCAACTGGCTTGCATTTACAACTGGTTGCAGCATCCTGTGGTCACATGACTATGACTTGCTATTTTTCTGCCCGTTTCCAGTATTTTTTCTGGTTTCTGGCAAAAACTGCCAATTAGGGGGAATGAATTTGCTTAATCACCACGATTTGCTTAATGATTGTAGTGACTCACTTTATGATTATCATAAAAAATGTTCGTAAAATCAAGTCAGGTCACATGGTAATCTGTTCAACAACTGCAATGACTTATGACCAAAATTCCAGGCCCAATTGGGCTTTTTTGTAAGTGAGGACTATCTGTATATTCATCCTGACAGAATAGACATCCATTAAAAACCACAAAAACCTCATTCATTGTTTCACAGTCTGAAGAAATAGCCTGATTTTCAAGACACACAAAGGAAAGCAAAATCAGGGCCATTCAATTTTCTGGAATTAAATTATTCCAGACGGCATCTTATAACAGAGAGGCCTGCTCCTGGGTCCTATCAAATAATGGTATTGGAACATGCCATCTGTCTCATCATAGAGGGACCATGGAAACAATGGAAGATATTTGGTTTCTCAAATAACTAAGACCATATGTCCTGTAAGGGTTTGTAGGTAAAAACCTACTATCTCAAATTGCACTAGGAAATCTACTGGTAACCACACAGTTTGCATAGCAAAGTTGTCCCACAACAGCTCATGATACCATGAGCACCATGCCATGTACAGCACATGGCAGTCATTCACACTGAAAGTATCTAGGGCATGAGTGAGTTTGAGAAGAGCTTCCGGGTTCAGAAATGCTTCTGGACCATAGTACTGTCTACTCTTTGAGCAGAAACTGAGAGCCTAAAAGGAGTGCAGAAATACCCCAATTAATTCCGTCTGGGAGAGTACAGTCTATTTAGAACTAAATATGAGGAATCCCTGGTCCTAGATGGTCAATGAATCCACAATCAATCACTTATCGAGACTCTTCCCCATCTAGGCCCTAACAGCTTCTAGCTATTGGGGAAGTATTAAATGATTAGTTTGGGGATCCCTGCACTAAGTGACACAGTTATAAAGCATGGTGTCATGTGACCATGCCAACCTATGATGGCAGTTGCAGCACTTCCAATTGCCCAGATCTGGGGATACAAAGACTTGTGGATCTTTGACCTGGAATGGGGTGACACTTTATTTATATACATTAAATTCAAATTACATTATGAGAAATACTGGTTTCGAAGAGATAGAAATGAGAATTAAAATTGCTGAGAAAAACATTAACAATCTCAGATATGCTGACAATATGATATTGAAGGTTGAAAATGAACAGAACTGAGGGAACCTCTTCTTAAAGGTTAAAGACGAGAATTCAAAAATCGTGCTGCTCAATATTAACAAAAACCTATGAATATGCTAAAAGGTAATGCCAAACGATGCAAATAAATGGCAAAGTTAAACTTTGTCTTACTAGGCCCAAAAATTAACAAGTGAGTATAGCCATTAAATAAAGAAATACTTGGGAGAAAGATCATGGCAGATTAAGACACAATATTAAAGTGCACATAACACACAATCCTTTATCTGCTGACCACAAGCCAAATAAAAATAAAAAAAAATTAAAATGCATTTAGTGTTTGTAGAGCTACTTCGATTAAGGATCCTTTGTAGCATCATTATAGTATTACAGTAACTAGTGGATAATAGCCCTTTCTGCAATCCAGTATTTAACTATAGGATTCTCAGCCAACTTTCTGATTTTCTGAAATACCATACCATATCTTAAGATCAATTGAGGGTTTTGTAGCTCAATTTTAACTCAATTTTAACACTTTTAATGTGAGGGCATACAGCCTGAAATTGATAAAACTTTCCAATTGCTCGTCATATATGGCAGCTAGGTTTACTGCCCATAATTAGCAGATACCATGACAACTGTGTTTCGGGAAGGTACAAATTGATACGGCAAAGAGGATCTATAGTTAATGGATTGTTTCCCTGTAGAAACATACATCATTCCCCACGTAGGAATAAAAAAAAATAGTTATACTTCAACAATTTGCATACAAGTCTATTCTAACCTTATAAATGCAGCTTCTAGCAGTAATATAAATTCTTCAGTTGAACTCTATAAAATAAACATAGGATTGGCATTAGTTCATTAAGAATTTTTAAATCGGGATCTCAAACTATAATACAATTTTGGTAGAAAAATTCACATTTGTGCTAATTAAGATTTGGCTTCTATGCCTGAATTCACAAATCGCTAATAGAGCATAGTAAGGACTTTTTTTTCAGTTTTAAGAATCTGAACTCAGTTACAACATGAGCCAGGGTGGTACGTTCAGATGTTGGATTAGGAATAAAAAGAGTTAAGTTCAAATCTACTCCAACTATGGCCAAGTCACTTTACTACTTCCTAAGTTAGTATGGATAGTGTCTGCTATATATGAATTCTGAGGGTAAGGCATAATATAAAGATAACAAATAAGAAAGATATATCAGGCATATGGAAGAACAAAATTGGTACATCAATGCATCTACCGGTATATATGTATGTGTATCTGTATGTGTGTGTGTGGGTATACCTGGTGTGTGTGTGTATGTGTGTGTATACACATATACATACATACACACAAATACATGCCATACTTACTATATCAATGGATGCACAATCCAGGGCAATGTTTAATAAATCTTGGCACAACTGTGGAATCACATGACCTATGAATGTAATCACTCTGGTAAGAAATTAATTTCTGATATTCTACTTTTCATTTTTTCAGCATAAGCTTTCTGTCAGATCAATCAAAAAGAGTACTTTCAAACCCCAGAACAAGAATGCAAAAGTTACATAGTGAAACATGAGGCTCTTCTTTCTCCCCAAAAATATCTGCATCTGGGTAAGGTCAAGATATATGTCC
This sequence comes from Oxyrhabdium leporinum, assembly GCA_032468155.1. NCBI lineage: Eukaryota > Metazoa > Chordata > Lepidosauria > Squamata > Cyclocoridae > Oxyrhabdium > Oxyrhabdium leporinum. The sequence continues at coordinate 95,365 of JANHFL010004135.1, forward strand.
AAATCCATAACTAACCTTAATTCCTTTATCCTAATTGCCTGGGATAGAAGAAGCTTCACACAAATACCCATTATTATATCCAATGCTCTTATTTGAGACAACACAATCTGTACAAGAGTCCTAAGAGCAGACAGACAGATGACATCACCTAGGGCTTATTTAGTCTCCTTGAGAATTGTTCTAAAAGTTTTTTTCCAATTAAACAATAAGCCAAAGATTTGGAGGAATTGATTCTCATTTCCTTAAATTATAGTCTTAATTTACTCATTAGACATAATTATTAAATTTGCTTACAATGATTAGATAAACTTTAGTTATAAGAGATAAAGAAAGGCTTTTGAGATATTAAGTGTCTTTCCCCATAAGTAAGCTGAAATTTCAGGGCACTTTCTTTGGTAGGAAATTGTATTCTTTAGAGGAAATGCAAATTAAAAAACAAACAAACTGAATACACACTGTCCATGATTGTAATAGGGCTGGATGGGAACAAAAAAGCATATCCAGGGAAACTGACCCAGGTCATTTTGAAATCCACGCTAGAACAGTTTTCCAACCAATACAAAATTTCATTTCTAGTACTTTTGGAGGGCAACAAACTGGGAAAAATCAAGATGCATGCACAAGATCTCTACAGAAAGATTTCTGAAGATCTCTCATTTTCCTATACAAAAGGATGATGCATTTATCATGCCAAATAAAATAGCTGTTACCTACAAAGGCTCAAGTTTTATATTCCTTCACCTCTCCCTCACCACCATGGTGCTCAAATAAAAGTTTTTAATAAAAAAGACCAGTAATCCAAAGAAACTAAAGTTGACATATATCCTATTAAAATCTATTCTACTTAAGCATGTTAAACTGCTTCAGAATGTTGTTCTTTGCACAGTATAAATAGTAAGTGTCCTTTATAAATCAAACCACACAAGACACATGTAAGAAGGAAGGTTTCAAGGAGCCTTCCTAATGAGTTCCAACTGCTGACTGCAATAATTTCGCATAACAGCCTTCAATGCCTTGATTGCTATTTCTATACACGTGTGCAATAACATTTAGAGCTCACAGTGAAATGCAGGGAGACAGAAGCAATGAAGATAGCCAAATGAATGGCCAACTAGAATAGGAAATTTGAGGTGCTCAGAAACATATTCAGTTATGTACAAGTAGAATCAGTTTATGAAACTAAAAATTTTAAGAATATTTTACTGAAAATATTTACTGAAAATATTAGCAAAGCTAAGAGAGGATTTTGGGGGATTTGGACCTTATTAAATATGTAAAAGATATAGTAGCAAACCATAATCACAAATCACCAGAATGCTAATCGGTTGAGCATTTTTTAAGAAACATGACAGTCTTCTTAAATAAGAGACAGTGCTGAGAGACTTATTTGAGCAACTTGTGATCTGTCATTGACTTTCTCTCTGCAAGCTCCTGAGGAAGGAAGTTGCAAGTGCAAGTTTGCCACTGTGTTCCTGCCACGGACCATGATCACATGATCCTTTTTCCCTGCAAGCTTTCCAGGGTTCCTTATTAAATGAAGGTCACGTTATCATGGCAGCATGATGGCAATGCTGAAAAGCAGCAATACTGTGGCATTGAAACTTCAAGAACTTTCTAAAATTTCATTCCCCCTGGGGTAATGGGTGTTAGTATTTTGTAAGTTGGTCCATTAGAGGTTCCTTGATTGAAAACATTTTGCCCTATGATGCACCATTTCCTCCAGTTCAAATTTACAACACTAGAGTTTTACTAGTATATAGTTCAATCAGAATAGAGGTCTTGGAGGTCTTCTAATCCAGCCCCCTGCTCAAGTAGAAGATCCTATACCATTTCAGACAAGTGACTGTCCAGTCTCTTCTTAAAAGCCTCCAGTGATGAAGCACCCACAACTTCTGAAGGCAAAGCTGTTCCACTGGTTAATTGTTCTCACTGTTAGGAAGTTTCTCCTTAATTCCAGGTTGCTTCT
>JANHFL010004135.1:98116-109389 GCA_032468155.1 Oxyrhabdium leporinum
CTATCTATCTATCTATCTATCTATCTATCTATCTATCTATCTATCTATCTATCTATCTATCTATCTATCTATCATCCCTACCTACCTACCTACCTACCTAGATTTCTATAGCTACTCATCTCCTTAAGTGACTTTGGGTAGCATACATCAGATAATAATAAAAATCACCTACTGCAAAATCAAATAATCAAGCATGCTATGCATAATAGCCTCAGGGCTTAAATATTTTGACCTCTCTTTTCCACCCTTACAATGACAAGAGGTTACTTGTCACTTATTTTTTGGCCTTGGGTATGAAGCTGTGCTATATCTTGATAAAGATCTCAAGCTCTGTATTTCTGGCCTTGCCAATTTCAGCCAGCTTGCTGAAACTTTGCTTGCATAGAATAGTGTAATGATCCTTTAGAAAAAAACTTGAGGTTTAGTTATGTCAGTGGCATATTGGCTCAAAAATGCCTGTTTGATTAGTAATGTCTTTATGATTAGCAGGGAATGCTGCATGGGACATGAGTATGTCTAAGACCGGTAACCTATCATTTACTGCAGGGGTTTGCAACCCTCAAGCCATGGCCTGCTATCAGACCATGGTCTATTCGCAACCAGGCTGTGGGCTGGCCACTCACCCAGCTCAACTCACGCATGTGATGGGCTGGCACACATGCAGGTATGCGCAGCTCAACTTGTGCAAACAATAGGCCAACGCACACACGCATGGGCACCCAACTCAACTTGCATTAGAGCTATGTGTCTATGCACATCAGCCCACTGCTCACACAGCCCAGTTCCCCTCTCCCCCCCCCACCAGGCCACCAAGCTGCAAAGGATGGTAACCACTGCTTTACTGTCCTACTAAAAAAAAAAAAAAGGCCATGTAATGCCTCTATTGATCAAAGTCATGATAGGTGGCAGAGATAAATAACTGTGGTCCTGTCTGGTGATGACCATGTCACACAGATATTTCTGACTGGTGTAAGAATAAATAAACACACAATGAAATGAAGAAAAATAGACACATGTCATGTCTGTGAAATGAAAAGGAAAAGATTTCAATGAAGGCATTCTGATCTTATGGAGGGGAGTTCATGAGTATATTTCAGAAAAATGACAATTGAAATCTAGGTTGTTGTGGGTACATAACAAAAATATGTTGTGGGTACAGTATGAAAATAGAAATCTGTAAGCTGATCAGAGTTGAATGAATACTGGTAACAGAAAAAGTAGAAATGAACCTTAGGAACAATCGTGCAGTATTCTGAATGAACGCAACCAAAGGAAAAAATTATTCTGCTGATGACATGAATGAATGAGTAGGAACAAAATGAGACTGCAGAAAAAGTGATTCAGCCTTTCAGAGATTGAAGAACTGAATGAGAATGGTGTACGAGCATATAATTAGAAAAGGTTTCAAAACGATTAGAGAAAAAAGGGCTTGAACTTGAGTCTAGGAGTGGCTTCACACATCATCCCAGCTATACATTTTCTTACTTTTATTTGTTGTCACCACTGTAGCTCTCTCCAAACCAAAAACGGTTGCTTAGGATTTTGTTTATTTTTCTTTCAAATATCATATTATCTTAATTCTGAATGGTCAATCATCCTCTTTCACAATGAACAGGGATGTTCCAATCAAATTCAGTTTAAGAGAGATCCATAGAAATGAAAGTTGGAGTCCTGAAATTGGCTATCACCTATTAGCATCTTGAAATAGACTGAGCAATTAATTCTAAAGTCATTACATTGGGAATAATTTTATTGAAATTAGGGTAATCACTGCCATATTTGCATCTATAAATATAAATATATACTGTACCTAAATTAATATATGTAAAATCCATCATTTGGAACACTCCTTCTCTGCTTTTCTAATGATGCAAAAGTAGCCCCCCCTCCGTCTTCAACATCAGGCTCTCTTTTCTTCCTTCAAGCAAGTGTTACATTCACTTAGGTCCTAGGAAGGGTCATATTATGGCTTGTATGATTGATTATATTTTCAGCCCTTATTAAGTCTGCAGATTGGCAGTCCAGAAGGAAAGCAATAGAATCAGAAGGAGAAACACTTGGAGCCAGCAGGATCTATCTGTGCACCATAGTTTGCGACTGAGCAGCTGCTACGTTGACTTTTTTTCTGTCAAAACAGGATTATGTTAATGAACTCTCTTCTCTCCTTCAACACCTGCATTTGGGAAATTGCAAAGTGTATGAGTGAACTGAATTGGTTCAATCAGTAAAGAGAATGCAGGTCAGATTGAGGTATACTGCTTACTCTGCAGTAATCCTCAATGATTTCAAAGGGGTTTACATGTTTCAATGCCATATGTATGGGATTACACTGTGAATATTTTTACCTAAAGACATCTGCTGCTGTTTCCCCAGGGAGCTCTGTACAACATAAAAAAAAATAAAAATCCATAGAATTTGTCTTTTAGCAGCCTTAACTAGTTTGAGAAAGTGACTGGGAATATGATGGAGGTTTTCACTATTTAATTATTTTTAATTAGAACCACCAGATTTGAAATGAGTTGCAAAAATCTAGATAAGCGTCTTCTGTCATGCTTAGCACCTTTTTATCTTTTCTTGATTTCATTGTAATATCTTTATTTGATACTTTGAGTCAATGATTCAAGATTGAATGAAGCAATGAAACTGAGGCCTCGGTGAAGAACCAGGTCTTCACAGTTCTTCTAAACTAAGGGTGTCAAATTAGATTTCATTGTGGACCACATTAGGGTTGTTCTTGACCTTGGGGGCCGGGTGGGTGTGGCCACTTTACGTCACTCGTGTCAGGGCGCCTATGGTGGCCCAAGCACTCTGCCAGTGAAAATGGAGTTCAGGAGGCTGCGACGGCCTCCTGCAACCCTCTGCCAGTGAAAATGGAGCTTGGGAGGACTGCATATGTGCCCTCCTGAGCTCCATTTTCACTGGCAGAGGACTGCAGGAGGCCATCGTAGCCTCGCAAGCTCCGTTTTCGTTGGCAGAGGCACTGCAGTCCGGTCCTTCACTGTTTCCAGAGCAGCCCCATGGGCCAGATCTAAGCACCCTGCAGGCCAGATCCGGCCCGCAGGTCTTGAGTTTGACACCCCTGTTCTAAACAACAACACAGTAGGGCCCATAAGTGTGAACTTTGTTCTGGAGTAAAGGCAGTACTATAGAGAAGGTTATCACACTCATTGCATCATTCAGTTAAAAGGCTCTGATTCACTTTCTGTTCTGAAATAATAATATCAAATCCAATCTTTATTACAGTCAAAGACCACATAAAAATAATAATATACATTTGAAGGCATAAAGAGCATGATACATACTTGACTATTCTGCATGTGTTATGTGTAAACTCTCACTCCATTCTATTTTACAAATGTAAATTTTCTTGCATCTTTCTCCTCCCCATAAAGTATGGAGATTGTTTCTCCTAGAGTTGATATTTGCATGCAGGTCCTGGCCATTCCTATAAATTATGGCATGCTTAAATCCAAATGGTTCTAGGTGTCACACCAACTATTGTTTAAATCTAGCAGAACAACACAGGGTGGTAGGCCAGAGGTCTGATGACACCATTCTCAAAAAAACAAAAACGAAAACCTCTCAGTAAACCTTAACATAGATCATTGCCTTGGCACAAATCATCTTACTCCCACGTCATTTTTAAAAGGGTTGGATTTACTGCAGTTTCTCAAGGGTGCTATACAACTGTCCAAACCAATGTCATTGCTGAAAAACTTGCAGATGAGATTAGGATTTAAATCTAAATATTGCCATAATTATCACTGGCACTGGTATTATTCTTGTTATATGTTCTTCATTATCATCATCATCATGAATATATATCATTGTTATCATCATCCAGGCACAGAAAATGATCTGCTATCATCAATATATCTAGAGGGCCCCTCTTTGAAGTGAAAGAAAAAAGAAAAACAGCTTGTTGGTAAAGGGGCAAATAAAAAGACCAGATAACTTGTTTGCAAGAGAGAGACAGATAGAAAAATCAGATAAAAGCCCAAAAGAACAGATGCTCTGAGAAGATTAGAAGCATACAGATTAGTGGCCCCATTGCAAAATAAAATAAAATAATCATCAGCATTAGCTGCAGTTTTGAGCTTCTAGAATTATCAGATATAAGAACTGTTGTCCCACTCTCTCAACATCTTTATTCCAAGTACTTAATTCTCCATATTCCTACTGTTATTCTTTGTTTTCCATACACTTGTTTTAGAAAGATCAGTTGAAGGATTTGCAACCACAAAGCAGGATTGGCTTTGTTTCCCAGATTTAAGGCTAATTCACCCGTTTTAACAAAAATGTTGTTAAAAGTCTCAGCATTTCTAGGTCTTCCTTGGTTGATGTCTCTATAAACTATGTCCTCAGGTAAAAGGAAGATGCAGTCATTGATTTCTAGCAACGGTAACTTTAGCTGAAATCTATGATTATGATCTTCCCATATTTTCCACACAGCTGCAAAGAAAGTGGTAGCACATTCATTTTCTAAGTATATATTTATACAAATTGTAATCAATTCAGAATTTGAGTTCTGACCTTGTGGTTAGGAATCTTTAGAAAAATAAATGAATAAATTTATGCAAAGAGACAAAGTAATACAGATTACTATATAAATATATAAACTTCAATAAAACAATCATTAAAATTAATCAAAATACATGGGGGAAAATTCCATAGAGAATTCATACACAATTAATTCTAGATATTGTTTTGAACTTCTATAAGACAGTCAAAATTTGTGACTGAACATTCATACCTAGTTCAGTGACTTATCAGTAACTTAAGACCATGTTTAACACAACTGCTACTGACCAAATTGCATTTAATATTTACAGCTAGGGCTCTTGTTTGTAATTGTATCTGCCCAATTTTCTGAATCTATTCTCTTCAATATAATGTTTCATAGCATTCCAATTTCTGACCACTATCTTTCCCACAATTTTTATCAAATTAATTATTTATTAAAATATTTTTTTCATTGGACAGACAGTCAGGCAGACAAGTTACAAGATATGGATAACAACTTTGTATATTCATTCAGTTGCAAATAAATGGGATAATATGATTACAGTCTGTTATTTGTATAAAATGATAACTGGCTTGCCTCTAAAATTCATATGCAACACATCATTCTCTATATAGGATCAACTTGAATTTCATTGCATATGGTATATAAGTCTCAACTCTGAAGCTGATGAAATACTGAGCTGATTATCTGAGACCTTCAGCTTCGAATGACACTTCAGAACCACTTTCTAATAAGTAAGGTCACGGTACATCTGGTATGCTTAGCTAAATGTTGAAATGACCTTCCAACAAGACTACTATTAACTTTAACTGGTTTCTATGAACCTGGAAGCTGCTCAATACATTGTTTCCAGACAGAATACGAGCAGGTTTTCAGGAGCCTTCCTTATCCAGGCAATCTTGCATGTAGAATACAGGGAGTCCTCCTTATAAATACTAAGCCTAGTTCACAGCATCCATCCTGGATTCTTTGCAAAGAAGAGCTATGATTAAGCCAGGGAGTGAAATCTCAGCATAGGGCTCAAAAACAAAACAGGCAAGTTTGTCAGATGAATAAGGGCACGTCCACAACAATAAAAAGCCCCTTCTTGAGAGCCATGTCTCAATTTACAGTGAGAAAGTAAACCAATAGCTTTAAGATAATTACAAATCTCCCTTGTACTGAAAGTTATATATCATTTCCATTAGAAAGGAATGAAATTAGTCTCTCTGTGCTGTATAATCAGTTTTACATAGGGAAACAAAGGAAGATCTGTGGCAAAAATTCCACAATTGGATTACATCACACAGATTAATACAGGGTTATTATTTAAATTAGGTAACAACAGATCCTAATATTAGTGAAGGGAGTGGTTTATGTTGGAGATGGGTCTTCTCCCTTTTTTGATTTTGGTGATATATTATAGTTAAAAAAAATATCACTATTATTGTAGAAGAGCCAGTTTGTGTGATAGTTAAGGCATCAGGCTAGAAACTACAGAGGATCGTAAATTTTAGTCCTGCCTAAGGCACAAAGCCAGCTGGATGACAATGGGCCAGTCATTTCATCTTAGCCATAGAAAGAAGGTAATGACAAACCATTTTCAAGAAAAACTTAGCCAAGAAAACTGCAACAACTAGATCAGGCATTTGCAGTCAAAAACTGACTTTTAGACACATACACCCATACATCTGCACATACATTATAGAATATCTCTAGCTCAGTTAAACTGTGAAATTCTTGGTTGCTGAGTGTGGTTGTTTGCTTGCAGACATTTCATGACCTAACCCTATAATATCATCAGTGCAAGTGAGTGTGAGGTTTGCTGCCTGTTCATATGCAGTAGCTTCCTTGCTAGTTTTGGTGAGGATGTCATTTCCTCTTTGTTGGTTCCTTGATTGTATACTTTTCTGCCTGAGTGTTTCCTCTGGTGCCGATTCCTGCTGATCTGAATGTGGGCTGTCACAACACATGGGCAGAGTCAACCACAGTTTTGACTGGGAAACTGTTAGCATCTTAGACCAAAGCAAATTCCAACATGCTAGAGAATTCCGGGAAACTAGGCATTCAGACAAATCAGCCATCAATACACACATAGAGAGAAACCACATTTACACTATTCAAAAAAGACAATACAAAACCAGGAAGGAAATAAAAGGATTACAACATATCTCCTCCAGCACCCCATATGTGAGGATTAGAATTCATGGACTTAGCTACAATGGTGATGAGTGCACTGTTGGAAGGTACAAAAGACCAGGTTAGATAGATCATTAATTTATCTATATAGTTGCTGTGAGTAGATAACAACTTGATGGCCCATAATCAAACAACTTTGCATAATCCTAATGAAGAAAGAAGTTTAAATTGAAATAAGGTTGAACATCCTTGGGAGAAAGAACTGCAAACCATTAAGCAATTTTATTTCAGTGTTTCTAGATTTTCTAGCTCCACAAGCAGTACAGACCTGCTCTGATACAAACTAATATATTATTCTAAATCTTCATGCTACTTGTGAGTTTAGTCTTAAAGGCTAAACATTCTTGGGCATGGGGTGGAAAATAAGTATTGCTTCAAAATCCATTTAAAAGCCAGAAGGACTCAACCCTGCTACTGAGGTCCTTGCACTTCACTTCATGAATTCTCTGAGCCTTTTATTTTATTTCACTGGGAACATAAAAGTGAGGGGTTCCTTGGTCTCAGCTTGATTGTTTTCTTGCAGACATTTCATTACCAAACTAGGTAACATCATCAGTAAAACCTCAGAGACCACCAAGGAATCCTCATTTCAACTCTGAGTTACAAATATTCTCCTCCATGGGAACATAAAAATACAATGTTCAGTAAATAAATTTTCATATTCAACAGAAAAACTCTATATGGACCCAGGATCATATTATATTAATAACCATCACTGCTGTTAAAGATCTCTTTCCCTCTCCCCCCCCCCCCCATTTTATTTAAAAACAACACAAAACAGTCTGGTCACCACAATCCCCCAAAAAAGATGGTGGGATCCTAGAAGAGTAAAGAGAAGAACAACAAAGATGATAACGGGTCTGAAGGCTAAACAGTTGAGCAGTTAAGGGAACTAGCCTAACTAAAAGAAGCATTAGGAGTGACATGATAGCTGTCTTCCAGTGCTTGAGGACTATCACATGGAGGACAGGGTTGACTTATTCAAAGCACCTGAGGACAGGACAAGAAGCAATTGGTGAAAGCTCATTAAAGAGAAATCCAAGGAAAAATTTCCTGACAGGGAAAACAATTAATCAATGGAACAGCTTTTCTCCTAGAGTTGTACTGTAGGTGTCCATTGCTGGATATTTTCAAAAAAAGAATGGACAACTATTTGTCTGGGATGGTATAAGGCCGCCTGCCTTGACCAAGGATTGAAAACCTCCAAGACTTCCAATCCTATGACTCTATAATTATAAACAGAGCCAGATCCCTGTGTTAAAGATACTTGCCTGTTCTGCACTCTTCTAAGAAGTAAGCTTATGATTGGCAATGCATTATCAAAGCATTATAATAAAAGCAATAAAAGCATTCTATCCATGTGAAGCAAATAATATTAATCCAGACCACTCGTATTTTTCTTTTTGCCTTTTCTATACTGCAACAGTGCAATAATCCTCTATGATTTCAGAACTGGATATAGAATGATGTTGGCAAGAGTGAAATGGCTGTCTCAGGTCTCTCTGTGTTTGGGGGAGAAGGGAAGGATTATTTCCCACTGGTTCCACTTAATCCATAGAGTTTATTGTTATATTTTAATTAATCTATTAAAGCCGCACCTCATTTTTATCCAGCTAAGAGTACTTATCTTTATACAAAAATCAACCTGTAATACAAATTAGACAAAAAGATAATAAATGACCTCAAATCACCCCGAGAGTTTTCATGTCTGAGCATGAATTCAAATCTCAACCTTCCAAATCTTAATCAGACAACATTACATCTAGATCAGGCCAACTAATTTCTACTAAATACTTTATCAATTAATTGCCTGAAGTGGTACCCATGAGCCACTTTGTTTCAGGCTTGGTCATGGAATTCTCCGTCCATCTGTTCTTTTTCAATCTCACCCAAGATATCACCCAAGTCTATGCCACTGAGAAAGGTATCTGACTGCATGGGCAGAAAGTTGATCAGCCATCTTCTCCAACATGAAGCAGACATTTGCATGTATTGCTCTACTCACATAGTGTACACTCCTAAACCACTTCTGTATCACTGCAGCATTTCTTTGAATGGGCAATGAGCATATATATCAGATGGAACAGTATGCTAGCTCACATCTCTTAAGCTATGCTAGACATTTCAGATACAGTGATGTGACATAAGTTTTGAACTACATTTCAACATTTTGTCCTATAAAACACAGTGTTTCTCCTTACACTGATTTATTTGAAATATTGCCTCATTCCATGAAAGCCTTTCCAATTGTCCTGCTTTACTTGAAATCTCAGAAATTAGAATTAGTACTCTACTGTTAAGGTCCTGTAGTAATCCTATACATGAATTTTGAATTAATTTACAAAGATGACTCCTTACAAGGTAATGCTTTCTCCCATTTGAGATGTATATTTAAAAGTTCTTATGAAAGGACAAATTCCCCATATGAGTGTCAAATCAGTCCTATGACCACAACTGAGCCCAAAATTTCTGTTGCTAAGTGAAACATTTGTCAAGTGAGTTTGCCCCATTTTATGACCTTTCTTGTCACAGTTGTTAAGAGAATCATTACAGCTGTTAAGTGAGTAACATGGTTGTTAATTGAATCAGCTGTACCCATTGATTTTGCTTGTCAGAATGTTTCAAAAGGAAATAATATAATCCTGGGACACTACAGCTGTCATAAATATGAGTCAGTTGCCAACCATCTGAATTTTGATCATGTAACCATGGGGATGCGGCAAGTGTTGTAAATGTGAAAAATGGTCATGTCACTTTATCTGTATACTATAGGAAAAATTAGTGGAAAAGTCATTGTTAAAAAAAAATGGCACGTTCTTACGAAAGGATCCATTTCTGATGGATGGGTGCCACATCCAGGAAATAAAACACCTAAAATAACTTAGAAACTTAACAAGCAGTAGCCCTCTTACAATTTTCCATTATACTATAGGAAGACGGAGGGGAAAGTTCAATCATTAATGACTCATCTCTTAAAAATAATTATATGAATCAGTACACGGTAGGAAGGGAGACCAAGAAGGGAGACCAAGACCATCTATGGTGGCCTGGGATTTTGATAGCCAGCTTTATATTGCAGAGTGTTAACAGAGAGTCTCCTTGTACTTGTTCCTTAATCAATGCATCACTGGTATTTCCAGGATGTTCTAATGTAAGAATTCTATAAAAACCATATAATATACTGGTGAACTAAATAGCCCAGTTGTGAAGAGCAGTTACAATTTCCAGCTGGAGCAGCCATACCTGTGCATAGCTTCTCTTCTTAAACTTTAAGCACCTTGATATATTACTCTCAACACTGATTGCTCTGAACTAACATACTTCAAGTCTTGTTTGATTGCCTTTTCAGGATTGTAATATTTTCTAAAAGGATTTTCCACAATGTGCTGCGTCCGTAGTTGAGAAATGAGAAAAAGAAAAAAAAAACTCAAGAAAGTGGGATTCTTTATGACCCTATTAAAGAAATGTAGAGCAATAATTCAATGGGTTTGAATTCATGTGAGAAACATATCCTCCTCTCCCTATAACACAATGAACAAACAAGTAAATCTACCTATGGATCAAGAGAAAAAAAATCTGTCAAAATGAGATGGGCTATTACCAGGATTAAGAACAACCCGATTTTAAAATATATTTTATTTTCTTATTCACTAGAGGCAAATGGTTAGCTGATAATGCCAAAAGATGTAACTATTCATGATTTAATTTTTTGGTCGCACTTTTTATTTTTGAACTGGTCATGCAATGTAAGTATCCCAATCCATAATATTCTAGAAATGAAATATATTTCCCAGTGTTGTAGTTATAAGTAAAAAGGTCTATACTTATATATTTGTTATTTTAAATGCTAATATATGTAAATTTACTGTATGAATGATCAGTTCTATTCCTACATGCTTCAACAATTAAAAAGTATTATTTGTTTTTGAATAAATACAAAGGGGAATATTACCCCGCAAAAGTTCCATGTAAATATGCTCATTAGATCAATAACTTTCTGAGTTATCCTTGCTTCGTAAACCTAAGAGAAAATTTCCACCATTTCATTTTAATTAATAAACATTACTTCTGGCAGATGAAAAGCTCCCTGCTGAGTTGGAACATTTTTTGTTAAAAAATATTTACCATAACAAATATAACCTACATTAAAATAAAAGGTAGAATGTCTTTCAGCTGAGTTTGGTGACGGCATGGACAGTTCTGTGCTGTTTTCTTGGCTATAGTTCAGAAGTTATTTGATATGCTTTCTTTGTGAATGTTTTCAACTTCAAGGTCTAGCGGTCTGGTTTCAGATTTCATAGTATTTTTTTCCATCTAAACACTAACTAGATTTGGATTTGTCTCTGCTTGTCTTTTCTGATATCAACCAAACTACAACTGAACAAAAAACAACAACAACACCTTACTCTTAAGCTATCTATCAATGGAAATATAATGGTTAGATGGCATGATAAAAAATATTGTAGTGAGGGAAGTGAATTCTACCATAGGTGAGTGGAAAGAAAGAAAGAAAGAAAGAAAGAAAGAAAGAAAGAAAGAAAGAAAGAAAGAAAGAAAGAAAGAAAGAAAG